>VYYJ01000236.1:0-78808 GCA_021029165.1 Cyphoderus albinus
TAGTTATTTAAAGCTAAGTGTTTAAAGGTCTCAAATTACCTCCGCACTCTTCTACATTACTTAACATACATACATACTCATTTTTATTATATTAATGACTACCCTATTTTTTTAGATTTTATTATTTGTTAATTTAGTTACTAGTTAAGGCAAAGATTTTATTTTTAGTTAGTGTTACCATTGGGGGATCAGTAATTCTTACTGTAATAATGGTTAAACAATAAAGATGAACTTGAACATGAATTTGAACTTGACCAAATCATTTATATAATTCATTAAACAATTCAAGTTTGTTAATGTTCGTATTTCTTTTTAAGGCTTATTTGGCTTTGTGTTACTTTTGGTTTTCACTGATTCTGGAGGGCTTGAAGGTCCTAGCTTTTACTTGTGTATACTACTAACTAAATATTTAAATATATTAATATATCATAAATTTGATTAATTATCATGACGCATACATGGTGAGCATTAGCATAAAAAATACTGGTGCCAAAATGGACTGGTTAGAACTTTCACTGGTACAAAAAGACGTTGGTGCGAACCTTCACTGGTATGAAAAGACGTGGTGCGAACTTTCACTGGTGCGAAAAAAAGTGGTACGAACTTTCCGCAGGTGCGAAATAGTACTTGGTGCGAAAACGCCTAGACTCAATACAAATAGCTTTTTCCTCCTTTTACCATGTACAAGGAGAATATCAACATCAAGTTTGTTTCTCTTCTCTCGCACGATTATAATTCCACGCTTCCCTTTACTCTTCTGCTTCTCTGGCATGAAATGAAATGAAGAAAGAAAGAGTCGGGAAATATTTGCTACCCCTATGAAATCAAAGAGTGAGTTGAGTATATACATGACGATGGGTATGCATGTACATAGTTCAAACGCAGACACACTCTAGAGTAAAGTAACGAGAAAGTCTGGCAACTGGCAATATTACACATACCTACTATGGGAGAAAAACTGCACTCTTCTGTCTGCTCTCATGATAAGCCCTGTGTAATGTTATGTTACATCTGAGTGAATGCGTCTCGTTTCCTTCTTTTTCTTTCATCGTGTGTGTACTTTTGCTACTTACATACTCTTTGCCGAGCCTTCCATGCAACGCAACGCAAAACACTAGGGGAGTCTCTCAAGCCAGCGAGTTTTATTGCTGAAACACGGAAAGCAATGTTCACAAAGTGAAAAAGCTAGAGCGATGGAACTTGGAAACTTTGAGAGATTCTTTGAAAAAAATGTTGCAGTTATTCCCACGTTTGCCTCCAAGAATGTACGTACGTATGCTGCTAACAGCACAGCACGCAGTTGAAAAATTATTCCAGGTCTAGTTCCGGGATGAAACAAAAGGGATGCACGATACCGGTCAAAAGGAAGGGTTGAAAGAATGTTGCAAAAATAAAAATGATGCTAAGTATAATTATAATTGTAGAATAAAATGAAATGCAAGAAAAGAAACTTATCATAGCCCACGCGTTCATCCATGAAGGATTTTCTCTCGTATTGAATGAAAATGAAAGAAAATGAGAACAACGGAAATAAAAGTTGGAAAGGATTGGTGTAGAATTTTGCTTGCTTGTCGCTCTTGGTGAAAGGAGACTGGGAAATGTGGCGGAGGTGATATTCCTTCAGCTCTGCTTAGCTCGGCATATGTGTGGTTCTGACAAGTAGAAAACGACTGGAATTTTGCAGTTTTCTTTTCATGTTATTTTGGTAAACGAATTTCGGGTACTTGGATTAGTAGTAGGCTAGTCGCAGAAGATGTGCGAATGACGAGAAGTATTATGATTATGATGACCTTTAAAGTCTCAATGAGTTGATAAGAAGTCATGCACCATGCGTCATAAAACGATGATGTCATGTGAAAAATATTTTCTTCTTTCCAGGAACGACCACAGCCTAGATCAAAATATGAAGAAGGCCTGGGCGCAGCACTAAGCCAAATGTATGCGGGATCTATAGCCGGAAGTAGATCATCCTCTCAGGGTAGGCATGTGAATGGAGCGACGGCGGGACTTTTGCAGACAGCTCCTCCTCTCAGTAATAGCAATGTGAGTCATGCAGGTGTCAATAGTGCAGTTCCGGTTGTGGGCAGCAATGGTGGTTCTACGAGTGGTTTAAGTAATGTATCAGTGAATAAAAACATGGGTGGTACCAGTGTAAGACGTGAAAGTCCCCTCGATTTATCAGTTAAAACTGTGCGACAATCCGCCGACTCCTCCACCCCTTTGGAAGCACCAACGCCCAGCTCCGGCATAAATGGGGCAAGGTCATCCGTTTCAGGATCTGGAGCTTCCACCCCAAATCTTTTAATGTCGTCCACCATGAGTCATCATCCGTACGCCCTGCACACCGGTTTAAACGATGGATCTTCAAGTGTGAGTAGCGCCACGGGTCCATCGCGACCTTTGGCAGTGGGCGAGCCAGCGAACAATGTGATCGCTGCAGTGGCAAACTCCACAACTGGAGTGTGTTTATCTAGCAACGAATCTAGAAGTAGCAGCAAAAGTGGTAGTCGCGGTAGAAGTCGTGAGAAAAGTCATGAAAGAGAAAACTCCTCGTCAAGGTCACGCACGTCCACTCCCACTGGAAGCAGTGGAGCGTTACGCTATCCCTCCCCCGCACATCTCCAACACCGTCAACAATCCCCCTCAGGCACGTCATCACCTCATTTGCACCAGCGTGTATCGAGTCTTCAGTTGAACATCCCAAATCCAACACCGCCGCCGAGAACGGCCAGTGGGTCCAGTGTAAACAGTACGGGAGGCGCGTACAATCCCTCCGTTACTCCTCAGCCGTTGCACCCGTCTCCCGCAGCTACTCCCGGAGCACCCCCAACACCACATCACATTTATTCACAGCATCCCTACGCTCAATCGCCCATTCCGCCGGGTGCCGGCGGTTCCACAGGAAAGGTTGTCACTCCTGGCGTCCAACCTTCACCATATCAATCACATTATTCCGCCATTCCACCTCCAAGTCACCATCCGCCTCCTCCTTCCCAAGGAAGCTCCTCCAATTCTGGATCTCAGCATTTACAACCTGCAGCGACTGCAGTTCCCTCCACACAATCGTCGACTGTGCCCCCACCAAGTCACGGTCACCATCATACCCAGCAGACAAAACACGGTTCTTCAGCCATCCCTCCGTACAATCCTCCACCCCCGAACTTCGGTTCAACTAGTCTTAGCTCAACGTATCCACCTCCAAGTGCTCATCACCATCCTCATCATCACTCAAGTTATCAGCAGTATCACCAGTACCCACCGCCTCACCATGCAGCTCCCTCGTCGCATTCTATACCTGGACAGAGTGCTGTCGCACCTCCACCTGCTTCACATCACCCTCATCATCCCTACTATCATTCAGGCTATGCACATCATCCACACATTCAACAAGCCCCTCCTCCATCCTCCCACCAACGAAGTTCTTCGACAACCCCAAGTACAAATTCCTCCTCCAGTTCTGCTGCGGCTAGCGCTGCAGCTCAACCACCATCCTCGGCAGATACCCCTCCAACGTCGTCATCCAGTCACCCATCTCCGTATTTGCAACAGTCAAAATCTTCAGGGTACCCTTCGTATCCACCTTCCACACAAAGTCATTCCTCACATCCTACTCCGCACTCCAACGCTAGTCCGTATTATCATCACAGCGGCACATCTGCTGGGTCATATTACGCACCTCCCCCACAACACGGAAGTGCTGCTCCCCAATCCAATCATGGGTCACAATCGTCAGGTTCATCTCGATCTAACGCCAGCCAACACCACGTCACACCTTCAGCGGCGGCGGCTGCTGCGGTCCCTCCAAATTATCCCCCATCCCACTATGGTCATTCTCAGAACGCTGCAGTGACCGCTCCGTATAGTCATACTCAGCAACACATGTATTCTGGGGGGATGACTCCACTCAATTACCCTACTTATGTACCACAAGCTCAAAGAAGTCAAGCCGGAGGTTATCCACAGGTTCAACAACAAGGCTACCCACCGCAGTCCTCCTATTATCAGGGTCCCCCAGGATTGCGACCTTCCACACCTACCGGACCCCCACCACCTCCCTCCCATCAACAACCACCCTCCGCAGCTTCCTATCCAGTTCATGGGCACACTGCGCACAGTGTTCCACCAGTACCAAGCGGCGGTTCATCATCTGGTGACACCACTGGAGCAGCGGCAGGAAATGACATGAAACCACCTCAGAATCCCTCCGGCTCAGGAAAAAGTCCAAAGTCGGGCAGTTCTCGTAAAAATCTACTTCACATGTTGAAGAACTCAATTGAGACTCGAATTAACGAAAAGCAGGATAAGGACAAGTTCCAGTTTAATCACCAAACGTGGAATTTTCATGGTAAAAAGTATAACACTTCAATCCCCAACTTGAATAGTTCCTCCTCTAATGCCAATAACAGTGGATCAGTTGGAGGTAGTCAACCGCCTTCCAGCGGAGCTGTGGCATCACCCGGAGGTAGCAATTATTTAAGTCGGCCCTCCTCTCCCAGTGGCGCCAATTCATTCTCTAGTGATCAACTAAAAGGTTCTTCAACCCAGTCCTCAAAGTACGATAGTTCGTCATCATCCTACGGCGGAGGTTCCTCCTCTACCGCCTCCTCCACTTATGGAAACAATGCGAGCAGCGAAAGTTCCTCTTCCGGGATTGGATCCATGTCCGACTCCTCCCACTATAATAGAATACGAACGAAAGCTGAGAAAAAGCAACTGTTCCCCAATCTACTCAGTCAAATTGAACAAGAGAATTCTCACAAAGAAGCGGAAAAGCTGCATCATCAGCAGCAACAGCAGCAGCATCATCATTTAAATCAAAGTGGAAATTATTATGCACACGCACCGCAGCCGCCGTCTTCCTCCGTGGCAGGCGTCCAGGGTGGAAAAACTGGAGCAAATACGATGAATGTGCACAGTAAAAATAAATTATCAAATTCTACGTCTGTGTTCGATTTCCAGGAGGAGGAGGATGACGTCAGCAAGGGACCAAAAGGTCAGACACCTCCAGTTCCACCTCAACAAGCACCACCTCCTCCTCTTCCTGCTGTGTCACAACAAACGGGAAGTCCTTCCCAGGCAACGGGCGTGGTTGTGACCATTCCGGAAGGAAAGCCTCCCAAGAAACCTCGATCTCCAAAGAAAGCTGCAGAGCCAGGCTCAAGGCGCAACAGTCTTCCAAAGGTGAAAGGTGAAAAGACTTCCAAAAAAGTGAAGCCAACGCCCCAACAACAGCAAGATGTGATGGCTGCTGTAATAGCGTCAGTGACTGCTGCTTCCAGAGACGCTGTATCGACTAACCCACAAATAGCGGCGGCAGAGGCGCATCAGAAATATCTGGAAAGTCTTAAAAGTAAAGATTTGACAGCTTTGTCTCCCCCAAAAGAACCAATTGCGTCACCGTCATCCGCAACCCCTCTGAAAATTCCAAATCCCGGTGTCATATCACGAGATGTGGGAAGTAGTGGTCCTCTCGCAGGAAAAGAAAGTGGAACCGGAAGTACCAAAACAACTGCTGGTGAAACAAAAGCGGTGGCAAGCAGCAGTCGAGATACCAAAGCTGTAGCCGCTAGTACTGCAATGGAGTCAATGGACGCATTCTGGGATGTCTGTGACTCTTTCCTTGATGATCTCCAGAGTAATCCTCAAAGTATTAAATCGCGACGTGGTGGACTTTGGCAAAAGTTGAAGGAAAAGAACAAAGCGAAAGCGGCAGCTGCTGACACCGGTGCCGGTGCCGTCAGCCCGCAGAAAGTAAGGAAGGGCAGAATAGGACCTCGACTGAGAAAAAATTCGAGCGAAGAGGACTCGGATTTTGAGGTAGAAAAGTCATCCGATGAAGATGATGATGAGGAAGACAGTGAGCAGAGCGAAAAGTCTGATTCTGACGACGAGAGTGGAGACAATTCGTCGTCTGGAAGTCAAAAAGCATCACATTCTGGCGACAGTTCCGGAGGTGTTCAAAGGCGAAGGGGTGGGAAGGGAGTACAAAACAAGAAAAAGAAACGCATTATTGAGTCGGAGGATGATGATGACGAGGAGAAAGGTTCAGATGAGGAGGATGAAAAATCCTCCAAGAGTGGTCCAAGGAGGAAAGGTAGCAGAAGTGTGTCAAGCAAAAAGCGATCCACGTCCAAAACAACTAGTAAGGCGGACTCCTCTGATTTGGAGGCGAAGGCATCCACTAGTCGCAGAGGAGGTGCAGCTGTTAAGAAGGGAAAAAGTCGCAAGGGAAAATCTGGAGGTGATGATGAAGATGGAGGGAAGCGGCGAAGGTCAGTGCGAAAACGAAAACAGGTGTTACGCAACAACAAAGCGAGAATTTCAACACTCAGTGATTTAGACGAAGACGAGGATGCGACGAGTAGAACTTCAATAGGTAGTGAAAGTGAGGAGGCGGAGAGTGACTCCGAAGTTTCCAGTTTTGGTGATTCTTCCATGTCTGATGACTCTGACTCAAGAGGCTCGTCCGACTCAGACGAAGATTCTGATGGTCAAAGCTTTACGAGTTCACGCAAGAGAAAGAAGACTACGACAGGGGGCAAAAAGTCTAAGAGGGCACGATTAGCGAAAAATGCGAAGGGAAGCACGAAAGGAAAGGGGAGAAAGTCGCGCAAGCCGGAGGAGGGGGAGAAAAGAGGGGTGAAACGGACTCGATCCGCTTCGGCTAAGAATGACAAGCGCGTCAGTCGCAGTACAAGCGCAAATGGAAAGAAGGACAAGGAAAATATTCAGGAAAGTGATTATAGTGACGACGAGAGCAGTGTAGAGATCAAAAGATCTCGCAGTCTAAGATCTCGTTCTAGAGGTCAGACTAAGCAGGATCGAAGTGCAGCGAGAAAACTTCGGCCGAAGCGGAACTGTGCGCCGGCTCCGGGCAATGGGAAACTTAAGGATATCAGTGAAAGTAAGTTATTCTTTCTTGTTTCTAAAAAAAATAAATTAAGGTTTACTTTACAATTTGGGTCAGGTACAGGACATGTGAACAACAGAGAATGCATAATTGGATTCGTTACATTTTCTCTTTGAGCTCGCTCCTCTTATTTTATGCCTTTTTCATCCCAAATGTAGTTATTGTATAACAATAAAACCATGAAAGTGCTCAATTATTTTCAATTTGACACTTCCTTCACGTATACAGGTTCATTATAATGTAATGATTCGACCATTTTAATAATACAGTGGTCGAGGTTGGTTTACCGAGTATTTAAGTATTAACACTGCTATTGTATAATGCATGTGGCAGAGAAACAAATCCATCCATATTGAAAATTGTTCGAAGGAAAGAGGAAAGTTCTGGCTAGCATCGAGTCGCTGCCTGGCAGTGTCATGTCTTGGTGTTTCATTAATTTGTATTGAGATTGATACACTGACATAAAATATCTGTAACTCTCACCTGAACCATATTGTATTACCCCAAAATATTATGAAACTATAGTAGACAGGATCGTGTTATTTTTTATTTTTACATATTAATAGGCAGGGCAGAACACTTTGAAAATATTTTATTTTATATAAAACACGTTTTGTAGAGTCTGCAAAACGTGTCAAGATTGCTCAATAAACTTGTAATAAAATAATATTTGCTGAGAAAACACTCTTCGGTTATTGGAAACACTCCTACGCACGGATTGCTAATTGCATTTGTATCTTAACTGCATAACTGCAATCAATCCGGTAAGGTAAGTAGGAAAGGAACATCTGATAATAACAGTAGTTAAGCAGTTTCTGTTCTTTATAATACGGATGTGCTGCGAGCTGTTGATGTGTGATGTGAAAATGTGTTAATACCGATAACGAATTTTAACTGTGTGCCAGACATTAGAAACATTTACTCTTTTCATCTCTACGCTAAACTTTGAAGCAAAGTTCGTGTGAGTGAGTACAAATTTAAATCTTATGCACACAATAATACAATGGAAGTAAGGCTCATAAAAACGAGAGCCACATCAGCCACGCTGGCGACAATAAATAATAATGGTTATAAAAGGCTGGTGAAAATATCCTGTCAGTGTTAAACCCAGCGACATTTTTGTTGGGTTGTAAGTTTCGTAAATGTAGTATGCGGTAAGGCACGGTTGTATTTGTATTGTTGGCTTTACTATTACTGACTTTACTTACCAAGTGAAAATGATGTATGATGGACGCCAATGTTTGAGTGTTGTTTGTTGGAAGTTGGTGTGCGGTTGAATAATGAATGTTGAATGTGGCAATGACAATCTAATGTGGCGATATATCAGTCAAGCGACTCAAGCGAGGTTCGTTTCGATTCCTTTAATTGAAACTGCAAAGACGAAGACATGGCCACAGTTTGTGTGCTCAGTGTTCACAACACAAAAAGACAGTAAAAGTAAACAGCAATAGGCGTAGCGAAATCATCATTTCCACCCACTCCACTTAACCACGGCATTTCCATATTGTACCACATTCAACATTACATCACTCTGACATTTTGTACTGATTCTTTAATATCAAACTTTTCTTTCTTCCAAAAGATGACTAGTGGAGTGCAAGCAAAAAAGTGCGTGTTTTTACCTGCTATGCTGGAACTTTTTGATGTTCAAGAGTCGCTTTTCCAATCTCATTTGCTGAATCAACTTTGTATGCAATAAAGGGCGGTGATGATAATGATTACTATAATGATGAGTAAGAGTTTGAGTAAACGCTTCTTTTTGTTGGTGCACAAAGCACAAGGCTAAAAATATTCGTACGGTTTAATAGCGGCGAAACGACTTTAGGTACATACTCGTGGCGTGGTTTGTACGTGCTATTGTACAATGTGCCAGCACCATAGCCAGGTTTTAATAACTCACAATATGGAGAAAATGAATACAGAAACACGGAGCATACATGCAGGTTGCATATTATTATGGTGTCTCATTTTCTGTTTACCAAGCGATGATGATAACAAGAGAATAGAAGAGAATGATAATAACGTGCGTTAGGGCTTTTGGAAGGCAAGTATTGATTTAGCACCACTAAACTCGGTCCATGATAAAAGAGGCAATATAACAAAGTAACAGCGGCTTTACTCGTCGACACTGACTACATTACAACAGGGCTTATTTATAATATTATGAGTGTCCTCGTCTGCCCCACTACTGCCAGTGGGACACTGGTCTCCATTGTACTTGGATACGCTGATGTGCGTGCGTGTTCAGTTCGATGGTTCAATAATGTTTAAACGCTTTCCTTCCTATCGTCATGTTGGGTTTAAAGGGAAATTATTATATTATTGTTTGGCTTCCTATGTTAGTTAAGCTTGGAGTTGGAAGTTGTCAGTGTCACAGCTTTGTCAGTTTATATTTGGCGTTTGAGTCGGCGTGACAGACTGACGAGTGGAGTTCGTGGTTCAGAAAATTTATGACGATGGCTGAAACCAGCTAACTTTTACAATTTCACTCTCTCCTGCCATATTTTAAAGTGAACAATTAAATGTACGAATTAGAATTTATGAAAATGAAGTGCATTTACATAAGTTGAATTAGTGTCTTGAGAGTTTCTTCATTGTTATTGTAATCTATGGATTTCATGTCTCAGTCCTCATGTAGTGAAAATGCAAATGGTACAGTTTTTTTTTTGGCACAAAACAATTCCAACGTGAAAGTGAAATTCTAAAAGTTCCTTTCCACTCCTATGGCTCTGTGATATAAAAGTCATATAATTCGAATTTTTTTTTCTTCAGCTATTTATCTGTGATAAGACCTAAAGTGTCACGTTTACTTTTTCCTTTCGTTAAAGTAAACCGAAGTTTGCAATAAAAAGATTGAACCAGGAGAAAAAATTGATCGCGCAAGTAAGTAATTCTAAAAGTTAACAATATTGATAACTTGATTTTTCACTGGAGTAAATGCAACGGAAAGGGAGTCGAATGTGGTTACGGTCCCTGTCATGTGGAAATTGCAGATGTGTCTCATATAACCTCGTCTAATTTTATTTTGTGCTCAAACATTTACTATATATGGCTGGCTGGTGGCTGGTTGGCTCCTTTGGAATTTGTAAACATCATCGGTTTCAATACATCGTCCTAGAAAAGCCCTGGTCTAATTCCACTTTTCATATATCGATCAGTTCTTGGTCAATTCAAACTCAATACTCTGTTCTCCTCAACGCCCTTTTTAAATGCAATAGTCGCATCAAACCTCCACAATGCCTTGCCTTAACAGCAAAATAACACGATACGAACTGTAACACCAGTAACTAGTAACCATTGCAAAACGGTTCTGATGGAAGTTCAGGTTGTTCTTGGTCTTGGTACGTTCACGGTTCATTCGTTCGTCTTCGTTCGTATACAATAGTATTTTTTGTCATTGCCATCAATAGATTACAACTTACATACCTCTGCACCTTCGTTTCCTCTCTTCTACTATCTCATAGTCTCAAATTATAACGTCACGCGAATTTTAATACCTTGTGAAATATTAGTGACAGCGCGACAGCAGCAGTATAGTAAAGAGTACACACACAGGAAGAACACGCACGCCACGCCATTACAACAAGAAAAATATAACCACTAGTGTTGTACATTATCATCATGTTATTTTTAAACGTACATAACACCACATTGGTTCGAGTCGGAGCTTCCAGGCTAAACTACTCCGTACAAAGAATTTCATTTCACTTGTTGGCAATCAACAGCGCTAGAGCCTTGCGCTGAAAATAACATTATTATGTTTGAGGGTGGATGAAGAAACAGAAACAAATTAAAAATTGGTATTATTATCGCTGAAATGTGCGGTTAAGGGGTAATGTGGGATTTGTGTCGGTCAATGATGGTGACATAAAGGAAGGTTCTGCCGTTATATATTTTCTTATGTATGATCAGTATGATGTGTATTATAGAATTGCATGGATTCTGATCAACACGTGTATAATTTATACTTGCACATTAATGTATATCTTACATAATGGCGACAGCCCATTTCCAGGCCATCTTTTTGAATTAGAAATGGATATGAGATGAACACTATTAAATTCATTCACACTGCTAAACATCACATCACATCCTTCCTCTCTTTTACCTTGTATGTTGTAGGTAGATGTTACAGAAATTATACCCTTTTGCCAATGTACAATACAATAATTTCTTGCTCAAACTAATTCACTTATGGTATTTATCGGGTCAATTTTATTTGTGGGCTAATGTTGAATTACAAGACAAGGTTGAATTAAATATTATTGTTCATTTATCAGCAATTTTTTTTTCTCGATGTCGAGTGACAATTAGGTACATATTTTTTACTTTAATTTTGTTGTTCACGATTTTTCTTTACTTGTTCAATTTGATTCTGCTGACGACTGTAGCGTTTGTATACATACATATCATATTTATTCAGCATCCAAACCACGATTAACCTTAATTTGGGAAGGACTTCCCAGACGTTCGACTTTTCCACTTGGAAGTTTGAGATTAGGAAATGAAGGTCTGGAAATCGTTGGGGCTGAATGTGACGAAGGCGTCTCTCTGTGCCGGCAACTTTATCGTTGACTATTTCCAGTCGTTCTAAGGCTGGAAAGCAGCTAAGAAAATTGTAGCGAATTCTTTCTCGAGTGTCCAGCCTAAGAGTAGTCACTCTTTCAAATTTCAAGTCAGTAGGAATAGGAGTGCGATCCTGTAATCCTATTACACCTGAGCACCAGATATTTATCCAGAGTGCTTCCAGAGACCGGGAGAAATGCTGGATATTTTGTAATAGATGAGTAACATCGATGATTTCATGTAGACCCCGTTGATCAATATCTATTTTCAGTGTTGCCAAATTAGGTGCATTACGAATGCTTTTAATCTGATCGAAGTCTCTGATTTTGTCTGACGTAAAAGTAATTTCTCTCAAGCTGCGGAAACACGCTTCTAGGGGCATTTCCAGATTTGGCAAAAGGTCACCAGAAATCTTCCACCTCCAACTGACCGGTACTTCAGCGTAACTCTCCAGGAAATGATTTTCCAATTCCCTCGACAGTGGAGTAGGGAAAAAGTTTTGTTCAAAACACTTTAGTCGGGGCAGTTGTGGCAATGGAAATAATATTATGAAACTATGAAGTTCAGCTAGTTGGGCATTATTAACATTATTGTTATCGATGTTCCAGTACCAAAGTGTCAATTTAAAAAACTCGATGTTTTGCAAGTGAGTGAGGCACTGTTGAAGATATCCGTAAATCTGTGCAAGAGAAACCTGTGCAGCCATCATTGGAGTGAATTGTAGATCTACCCTTAAAAATCTCACTGTCGCTCCGAAAACAGCCAATCTGTCCGGGCTTGGCATCAGGAAGTCATTCCGATCCAGCATATCATGAAGAGATATGTAATGCTCATTTGTACGCCAATTTCTTGCATTTGAGATTACCAACTTTCCTCCTACAATTGAAGGGTGTGGGCAGCCTTGTATGGGCAGCATAAGTCCCATAATCTCATGACCATCCTCAAGAAGCACGTGATCCGGATGATCCGAATGATCGGGAAACATTTTGGTTGTTTCGTTAAATACTGTAAATTCAGAGTGATACAGAGTGTCCAAATAAGGATTGACGCTTTTCATCCATGCACCACAAATTTGTCGAATCTTGAGAAGATCGTTCTTCGGAAGGTATTTATATATCTGAGGGAAAATCTAAGGACAGTTCCAAACAGAAGTTAATTTAGTAACTACTNGTATTTATATATCTGAGGGAAAATCTAAGGACAGTTCCAAACAGAAGTTAATTTAGTAACTACTCTAATTTTGTGAAAAATGTATAATGATCCCAAAGCTTTAAATAACCTGTGGGAAAATCCAAGCGTTTTTATTCCAACTGAGCAAAAACATCAGATCTTCACACGTATTGTACAGAGAATAATGATCAGCCGCATTGTCCACGTGAGGGATAATTTCATGTGCCCACACCTGCAGTAATGAAAAACCAAACTAATTATAGAATGACTCTATTTAGTAGTTTGTGTCACCTATGTTAGATAAAAAGTAAACAAGTTGAGAATTTTGTGTGCCTCGGGTGGGAAGATGTCAAATGGACTGAGGAGTTCATCTTGGAAAACTCGACTTCCTTCTTTATCAGCTGCTGTCATTTTTTCCAATGGTTATGTGTTATAATTGTCAATTCGTATTGGAATACAAAATACAAAATGGAATTAGTGATTTTCCTGAAGAAATGATACAGAGTCGACTGAAGTAAATATTTATGAAATATTTATGTTGCATTCGTTTAACTAATATATAATTGACTAATTATTATTACTGCATTTCTTTACATTTTTAGAACATTTTAAATGGTCGTTACATCGGTAACTAATACGAGTCATTAGCACATTCAGTTTATCTGGATACTATTTGTAAAATTGTAACTCAGAGCGGTTTATGGTACCGTGCATCATACCCAAAAAGAATTTAAAACAACAACGACCGTTTAACCTTATCTGTATGTATTGTACAAGGGTCTATTTTTCACTAAATATGTGAAAACATTTTATTACTGGTCATACCCCAATTAAAAATTGAAGAAAAGATTTCAAATAATGGCAAAACAAAAGATTGCCAAAAAGATTTCTTTGTAAAACGTAATATTGGACTTCGTTTTATCTTAATAATCACAATATTTTTCAAACAACTGTTTTATTAGTATGAAAATATTCTGTGAAATTTAGAAATGGATATGAAATTTGAGTTTGTAAGATGAAAGAGATGATGCTTGTGATATTGCTCTTGTTGCATATTTCAATTTCACTTATTCACTTCAAGGTGAAACTCTTATTAGCCTGTGACTGTCTGACCGTTAGCCTGTAAAAATTAAATAAATAATCCAATTCGCATAATCCTCTCAAATTCATATTTAAAAAACGAGATCATTTTAATTTTTTTTATGCATTTTTTGTAAACAAATAATGTCGCGTCAGTAAAGCGTTAAATTTAATGATAACTCTTACTCTTGCTTACAAAACAAAGATGATTTCACTATTTTTGATGAGACAAACCACAAATTAACAGAATGTCATCAGGAATTCGTCGCTATCTATATTTATGGAGCACGCAACTACTTAATTCAATTAAACACAAAGACAAAGACAACGATAGTCCTTCAGAAGCTTTAAGAAGAGATGAGTGCAAGATTGATAAACTAAGGTGGTTTTAGAATTCCAACGACGAAATTGCTACAAAGAAAATAGACATTTTCTGACTGAAGGCATCTAGCGTAACGTTGCTACAAATCTGAATAGGTAGGTACAGTTGAAACATTTACTTTTATGGACTATGAACAAAAAAGTTACTGCGTGTTATCAGTCAGTGACTGAGCAGATTTTATTTTATGAAGTCGACCTGCCAAAACCTTATGACAATATTTTATTATTGTATTCATTATTAAAAAGCGAAGAATCTTAACTTTTCCAATTCCAATTTTTTATTTGTAACTTTTAGCTTTCAGTACTCAAAACCACAGGGTTCGCATATTTTGTTTGAATGTAGTTTTGTTAAAAATTGCATAGAAAACAACTTTTACTCTCTAAGAATGTAAAGAAGACCTTTACGCGTGATGCGTTTTCTAAGTGTTTGTTGTGCTTATTGCATATTGTAAGGTAATATTATATGTGAATTCGTCGCTGCAGTAGTCACCGTTGAGCACCAAGGAAAGTATAGTTTTTTAAAATTTTGCTTCGGTCATCATTTAAAAAAATTATACATAACAAATGAAAAGTTTTTCTGGGTAACGTCCTTCAAGATAGCTCATGAAGAAGAAGAGCAATAATCGTTTTAGTTTTTGAAACTGAAACGAGATTACATAGTTTTTTTTTAAAGAATGTGATAAATGTTAAAAGTAATTATGGAGCTTTCAGTTTTAAAAATGTTTACAAGCTACATTTTTATGGGTCTTGAAGATGAAGATGAATTTTTTAAAACTATTTTTCTTGCTTAGCTCAGGTTGCCAATCCTAGTTAGAAAAGGATTACATAGAAAAAAGTACATACAATACATTCATTTTCATACATACATTGTTAAATAAATCATTCCCATAATGCACTTTGCTATTGTAAGATGATACACTATAATAATATATAATATAATGTGTGAAGTGTGGACATTTAAGGTGAAGCAAAAGTTACTTAAAATCACAATAGTCGTATTCAATTCATATGTTAAATCTTCCCAGGTGGACACAGGTGGTTCACACAGCAAAGAAAAAATCGGGTTAATATTTTATAACCATTCATAACGTCACATTTCAAGTCAAAAGAAACTAACAGCTTTCTATTTCAACAATTGAGAAAAATTTCCAAAAGTGAACCTTGTTTCAACTTTGTGTCTATAAAAATGTTAAAGATAATCAACTCATTGATGCTTCCCCGTACTCTGAATTTAATAATAAGAAAATAATAATATTCTGTGCAAAGAGAAACAACGGTAACTTATATCCACATCCAGAGCAGGAATTCTTTTTGAAGCAACCACCGAAAGCACCTACAGCCATCATTATGATCTATTATTAACATTGTTGGCTTTTTCTTTCAAAAGTCAGACTCGCTCATTCGCAGAGTATCCGAAGCAGAGGAGAACTTTCTTCTCTGGAAACCTGAATGCACCCATTATTACCATTACCATATACATTTTCATTAGAACTATTTCACACACTCCAACACTCGAGAAAGAAAATTTCCGTCTCATGATTTATTTTTGAAAAGCTACATACACGTAATAAGTGTTAAAATCTCTCCAGAAATAAATCTTCGTTAGTTTTACATTACAAGATTTCTTTTCAAAAATTCCATTCCGGCTCTTACATATCCAAGTTTTCTGGTTGGTCGCTCACAGTATAAGATGCTTTGAAGAGTACGACAAAAGCGAAAGCAGACGAAGGTAAGGTAACAATCATCATTATCATTACTATATAACATTACGTATGCATCTGTCTCGGCCGCGCTGCTTGGCACACTTATAGAACAGGTAGCTGAACCTAAGGAACTTAAAATTGGGTTGCTCAGACCATACCCAATGGAATTCACTTTTAAAAGGCAAGAGAGCTGCCGTGGTTGTGAGATTGAGATTAAAAGTGAACAAGAATAAAATGCAAGGAAAACGAGGACTCAGCATGGATGCACATAATAATCAAAGAAAATGAAACAAGTGTTCCCGTTATTCCAGGCGGCACAGTAATTTCCTACATCCGTCTTTACCATCTCCATTCACTACCACTCTTTTCATTACTAACCCTTTTTACTTTGGATTGAACTGAAACGAACCACATTACAACTGCAGGATCACCGTCGCACATAGGGTAATTCCACCAATAATTCAGACATTCAAATTCATTGAGAAAATCTATTTTTAACTTTTCATAAGACGGATGCTACTTTAGCGCAATATAAGCACAAAATTTGGTCGAAATTGTCATATGCACAGTGTTCATCAGTATAAGTCGCATCGGTCTAAATGAAAATTTAAAAATCGATTTTCATTTCAAAGAATTTTGGATGTCTGAATTATTGGTGAAATGTTTCTGTGTGCATCGCATCGTCATTCAAATTTTTCTTGGAGGAGATTGTTACATCATGATGATAGTGATTTTATATGGGTGATAAGAAAAGTCAGTTTCCTTTTCAGTCAGTCTGATACTGATTTTACCCTATAGCTGCGGGGCATAAATAAAGTGATTGCTACTTTGACTGGAAAGGGAGTGTACATGAACGACAGAGTGAAGAGAAATGAATTAACTTCTTAGTTTTCCTCAGGTGCTACCAGCAGTGTATGGACTGTAAACGGCCTACGTGTCCATATTATTGTCTGTCCAACTGCTCTATTCTTCCAGATTTACATTCTTGCGTGCCATGGGGTCGTTCTATTAATTAGGACAGTGAAAATTACTTCAGTACTTGCTTCGCTGCTCCCTTCAAGTTGATGACGACAATAATGATTACATCCGCTGTAATAATCATGGAATTTTTACAACCGAGCTTTGACTAGCAAACATTCACTAATTTGCATATTTTTATTAATTACTCCAATTCAAATACTTGCATGTTGCCTGCCACACGCATATTTTAATATTGAGTTTGAATGCCTCAAAGCGCCTGCCAGTCATGCATTGCACATTGCAGTACGAGGATTGTACATCATGTATGAAAGAAAGAATCTGTGTCACTGGCCAACAAACGAAGCCTGCTGCTTAAATGAATTTTGTGTACTCTTTTCGTTTTCTTTCCTACACATTTTAAAAACATGATGTATTTTACACTCCTTTTTGCACTTATGCTTAACAATAACTAAATTAGCAGCACATATCTCTTCTCATCCTCAAAATTCCCTCACCTCCTGTTTACTTTGCTTTTTGAAAAATATTGCTCTCACTGCTGCTATTTTGGTCTGCGGTTCGTTGATCTCGGTTAGGAGAATTTTTGGCAACGATAATAGTAATAGTTAAAGTAAGTGACGGTCAGTTCTCTGTTTATATTAAGAACATTTATTTGATTTTTGCCTGATCCCACGCAAAAGATTTTCAGCGCTGTAAAAATGTTAAGATTGACTCGGAGGAAATAAAACGAGCGGTGCATACCCAAAACTTTACTTTGAGTTATTTTTTTGTTATCTAGGGAGAGAAAAGCATGGTCTGTTGTAATGCAACATCTGCCTCATTCAATTTTGCTATTATTATAAATAATTGGCCACAAATCAGATTGGCTCACGATCAGTAGAAAATAAAACGAAGAGAGAAGAAAGTTGTAAAAAGTAAATGGTAACAATGCCGGTTTCAGTATCAATTGAATTAAAAATGTCTCGCGAAGTTACATCAAATTTGTGAAGTCATCTCAACCGTTCCTCTGTATTTCATGCGTGCCGTGCCCGTGGCCAATTGTAGCATGCAAATTTTCGCAACCAACTGTTTAATTAAACTTTTTCTTTCGCAACTAATAAAATAAACTAATAAAACCATAAAAGGGACCTCACTGTCGAGAGAGAGACTTTGTGTGCGAATGAAACAACTGTCGATTTTACACATTTTTACTTTATCTTAAAAAGAAATCCCTTGACTCAAGACTTTGAATTTGTTCTTGGCATTGGCATTGAGGGTTATAATGGGAAATTGGGAAAATCGGTCAGTTTACTTGCAAGTAAGTTCGAAAGACGGGAAAAAATTGAAACCACGAAAAGCATGTTGCCGACATGCCATACATTTTCCTCCAAATTATACTGTAGAGGTGTCGACTTTGCCACCTGTTATTTACACATTTGTACTTCAAAAACGTTCTTTATGTGCAAACTTTTACATGCAAAAGTATTTTTTAGGAACGAGAATCATCAGACAATTCAATGAATAGCGGCGTGATGATGATTAATGAAGAGTTTTTTATGATGCGATGATCCAAGAAAAAAGCTACACATATGAAAAATGAGAGGTTGCGAGTTGTGTGAGCACGCAGAAATAATTGATTTGTTCTATGCAGTGAAAAGTTTAAGCAGTTTTAGGAATACCAAAAATAACGTCAAAGTGGAAACAAGGGAATGATGGTCACTTATAACAAGGCGGTATCTTAAAAAGTTTTAACAAGTGTGTCCATTACAAATGTTATTTAAAATCTGTGTTCGGTCGGCTAGTTAAAAACTCTATTAATAAAATAAAAAGGGTCACTGATTCATTATCAGTAAGTGAGTGAATTTAATGCAATATCACATTACTTTTGTCTGTACATGAAGTCTACAGAGCATTTAATTAAGTGATATGATACTCTTAATTTGTACCCGCATGCTTTAATTACCTACGAGTCTACTGTACGAAGAGGATGAGCAATGAGCATTGGTGCTTTGAATTCTGGTGCACAAATCCTAAATAGGTATATGTTAACAAGCCGAATCACTTTGTTCCGGTTGAAGTTCCTTGCTCACAACCTTGATACACTAAACTTTTTCTGCGTGCGTTCGTTACACGATGATCAAGGTTGAGGATGATGCGATACAAATCGAATTATTTATTTTTTAAGAAAAAGTTTATTCTGCCAAAGTCTGGCTTAAAATAGCAACGATTCTGTATATGCATTAATAATAAATTTATCATGACCAAATTAAATCCTTTAGGTTTATGCCATGCTTACTCCTTTTTTGATGAGGAAATCAGATTTTCAGGCTAATTGCTCTTGTACCGTGCCGTGAGTGAAGAGTGAGGGAGTAATAATTTTATTTTAATTGTATATTTGAATATAAAACTGTCTTGATTCTTCTTCTTTAAATTGCTGCTGTCGTTTCGTAATTCTCCTTACCACGAGCATTACCACCATAATATTAATAATCTTATCTTGCACCGTGACCACATCATAACATTGAAATCTCAATGGCACACTTTTTCTTGCTTTTAGAGCAAACATCTCAAAATACCTTTGAAATATTTGTTTTGAATTAATCAGAACAAATAGATTCGCACTCATTTCTAGATAAAATTGCATACAATTGCTTGGAATGCAGCAGTAGAATAGAATGCAAGATTCTATACATTTTTCACTTTCTTTCAAAAGGATGCATGTAACTGTGCTATATTATATATTGTCAAAATTACATCGTTGTTTATCTAGGTTTAAAAAAACTAAATACAAAGATCTTCTAAAACCAATTCTACTGAAAACATTAATTATATCTTTGATGCTTTATTAATATCGTCCTTCAATCAACGACTACTTTTGGTTTCATTCATGGGAAACGAAAAGTTATTTGAAAGAGAAATGAAGCGAGACGAAAAAGGTTCATGTGATGTCACACGACGATGAGTGTAGGTAATATTCTTAGCTGAAATATCTGAAAATATTCCAATTAATTCAAATGCATCAACTCTTTCGTGTGTTTCTTTTGCGTTTCAATTGTACGTATTGAAGTTTATGTAAATAGTTTGGAATGGTAAAAATGCTTTCCTAGACAAATTCAAATTCCTTACAGGGTTAGAAATGCGTCTAAAACACCTTTTCTAATATACAATTTGTTTAGTGAAGGAACAAAGATTGAATCGTTAATCTGTTAAATCGAATGAAAATGTATGCTTGAATTGTTCTTTCTGTAAAGCTTAATTGACAATTTGACGAAGCAAAAAAACATTCTCTTCATGCATTCTCTTTTTAGTTCTACATTCTCTGATTTTAATAAAGTTGGATCACGTTGTTTCTTGAAAAGGAAAGATGTTAATTATCACTCCATCCGTACACATAGCAAGTGTTCATGAAATTATTTATAGTATCAGATAATTTTCACTGTCGAACATCCCAGTACCAAATTGAATTCGTGTACGCACACCAATGAAATCCTATAAAATACATGCATGTCTCACAGGTTGAAACGAAATAAAATGTTTTCGTGCAACCGTACTTAAAAAGGGAACTAAAAGTCTGAAAAGTAAACTAGGTATAAATTAAAGAGATTGAAAAAAAATTCTGGCTACTTATCCATATACTGACCGTGCTTGATTAAAATACGCAGGAGTTTGTTTTTTGGCAAGTCTAGTTAGTTACCATTAACGAACGACACGCAGCGTTGTTTTTGTGTACATCACATATTTTATCACATCACACAACCCAAAGAGAGGCTTAATTTGTGGGTGGCATGTGCAGTAAAAACAGAGTTGCGCACGCTGCTTACCCCGCATAATAATATTCTGTAATTACACGTTACACAAGTTTCAAAAGAGCACAAAGCATCCCATTTTACACCGATGTTAAATAGTACCAAGTGATGTGAAAAGCTGTAGTAACAACCCAATAATGCTATCTTCGACATCTGGCACGCTGTAAATGCAACATTTAGTGAAATTAATCGTGCTATTGAAATTGACGTGTTTTGATGAAAATATAATCTCTCTGGCGCATGCCTTTATGCTTTTCACGTGCAGGCTTTTAGAGCCCTCCGGAAAATGTTTTTTTTAAATATTCGGGTGGACATTGGACGAGAAAGTAAATAAATTTCTGCCTTTAAAGTAAAGTTCTGCCTTTTGAATTAGTGTTAAGTTCATAAGCGATTATTTTTATATCGTCTTTCGTTTCAATTATTTATTATAAGGTAGGTATGCACAGCAAAATGTTTGGCACTCGCTTTAGTAAAAGGAGTCCTCGAAAGGGTTTTAGGCATGTAGGTTTATAGGTGAGAAATCTATAAACGGATTGCAGAATTTTCAGTAATTTTACTCATGACTGCGAAATTGACTCGAGTGCGATGCAGTTTTCTTAAGTCTGCTGCATATTTGTGAAGCGAGAACTTTTAACGATACAATTGAGTCTTTTCGTTCTTTTTTCCATCTTTCCTTTCTTTTGACATGACTGTGTCGCTTACGTGTAAAGGAACTGACAGGCAAAGCTTTTGCTGAGACTCACTCTAATTTTCACTGTTAGTTAAATACTTGTTTTATCCTTAAATACGCTTCACTTGGTAGGTATGATTAATTTAAAGCTAAATGGAACACATTTAATTTCATTGCAATAGTAAACGCGATTGCTACCGTTTTTTATTCAGTTGTGCTTTTCTTGTCTCCCGTACCATACATTTAACATCTTCGTCCATGTATTTGCAGAATTTGCTCTATCTTTTGAAAAATACACAATGACAATGAGCTCTGCAATGAAATGAATGAACAATCTGAATGCGACGAGATTCAACTTTTTCCCATACTATCTTGTGCAGTTCTGTGTGGGTTCCATTGTCTTCCTTGTGTCTAGGTAAACTGTTGAATGTTAGTCTACATAATAAAAGTTTTTTTGTACAAATTTAAAAAATTCCCATTCATTTTAACTCACGATGCGATAGGATAAGTCCGAAGTAAATACAGAGGAAGAATACTTCATTTTCAGTTTCAGTAAGCCTTTTACATTGTCGGTTTAGTTGAGATTTTACCGCGGAATGTGCGTGTCAGGCAGTACTGTGTAGTGAGTAAGTTATCAGGGCTCGGTTATCAATAAAAACTGAATAAAAGTGCAAGTTAAAACATTCTCTTTGTGGTAAGTCATTTTCATTTCGATTGATACACTTTTTACGGACATTAATCAGATTAAGCAAAGACGGAGATTTTTACAAATAAAATGTATCAGTAGCAGATGCGTACTGAATAAAACAATACAACTTTTGCTTTTTATTTAAAGTACAAATATTCTATGGGATTAGAAAGGAGTGAGGAGAATTGAAAATGTTTAACGTGATCATGAGTGAATTCATTGAAAATAATTAGAATCAAATTGAACATCGAAAGTACATACCATTAGATTAATCGTAGATTAAAATAAAATGGTTGAACAAAAATTAGCAGTATTGTGTTTTTTGTTCAGGTCACCGAATCCGAGGCACGCTTACTCATTATAGCTATTAATAGCACTATTAAGTTTGGTAATAAACTCATCAGTCATCACCATGATCATTTCGTGTATGCAAACCTTTCTCTGTTCTTGCAAGTTGCAACAGTTGCTTCAGAAGGGTTGAGTTGAGTGAAAATGCATGTGCTGCGACTCAATACGTTTTCATTGTTGTGTCAATATGCGTGCAACACTAACTTTATATAGGTATTTAACTGTGCATGAGAATAATAAGAGGCAAGAGAAAAGGAAGAAGGTATCCCCTTATGCGTAGATAAAAAGCAAAATGATACCTCCGCCAGCCAGGAAATTACATTTTCCCTTGCTTACCATCTTTGCTTTTTATTGGATTATTAAATTGTGCAAAGTGCATGCAGCCATTTTACTTAGGGATTATTTATTTATTTGTTTGTGGGATTTTATGATATGCATTTAAACCTAAACAATCCATATTCCACTCCGCAATCTCAGACCGACTCAATTTTTACTTTTTCTTTTTGCTGTAACATTGCAACTTGCAACGTGCAATCGTGAGCTGAACTTGTATTGTAAATGTTGAGTTGATGCATTTCATCAATTCTCGGTTAAAGTAAGCTTAAAATTAAAAGTAAAGCGTAATGAAGCTTTCGTGCTCTCTCTGATTGGCATCATTTAACAATCTTGCGTTTTGTTATTAATCTTTTATTTTTATTTTCATTATTCTAAATACTTTTAATCAGCGTTCATTCAAATTATCAAGCCAATACAATATCTAGGGCTTTATTATAGTAAAAAAATCAAACAAAATAAACATCATTTCGATTTCTTCGAACCTTCAATCTTGACTTAAATGTGCCTAATATTTTTAGGTTGATTCTTTGGCGAAAGGCGCGGAGAATTTATAACCCCTTCCCCTTTTAACCAAGACAAAACGTTTGTTTTTAGTGATTGTGTTGTGTTATTGTGTGCCGACTTACACCGCAGACCTTAATAAAATATAAATGATAACAATTTCGTAGGAGTGCTCGCTGCCTGCAACCAAGAAATCGAGGATCATGAAATGTGAACACAACATTTCTATGATGATTTCAATTTTTTAAGATCCCAATCCTCAATTTTAATTTACTTTAAAAATTATACCAACCTTCAGCCCACACTGATAATCAAACAACAACATCAAAATTTATTAAAATCAAAGGTGCTTGGGTGCTTTCGTTACCTTTTTTAGAGTGTGTGCATTAGTTCTTTGAAAAAAGTGCATTCCTACCTAGATTTTATGCACACGTTTTTCTAGAATCTGCTTTCCATCTCATTCAAAGGCTACTTCTTTCCTCGTCTATTTAATATGTATAGAATTTATTTTTTGCTCCCCAATTTTACTTCTCTGTTATGATAAATCAAGTCAATACTCAATTTTCCGCCTTGTCTTTATACCGCACCAAATAACTTTTGTTGGTCACTCGATTTTATTCATATCTAGTTTTGATAGTGCAACTCTAGAATAATCATCGTCTGTCGGCCGGAGTGGCAGTGGCGCTTTAAGTACGAAGAAAGCTTTAATTGAAAAAATACTAAAACTAATGCATGAGACTACTTTTTCTTTGGTTGATATTGTTTATTCCACTCACTGAAAAACTTGTCTCGTTTCTGGCTCATTCGCAGGTTGGAATTCTAGCGAAAAAGAAACTGCGTGCCTGGCTTGTAGAGCAGAAGAATCAAAGGACCTCTAGAAAAAAGGACGAAAAAAGTCAGCCGAAGACCAACTGACGAGTCGAAACAAATAAAGAACAAGTACAAGTGAAAAAAATCAAGTCACTCAGTCAGCAACGTGATGGACGTGAATTTGATCGTCTTCATATCTTTATGATCTCATCTTTGATCACATCATTCATTTCATATCATTGGATATTCAGACATCAGATCTGAAGGAGTGCTGTGAGAGAAAGAGGGACACAAAGTTGTTGCATTAGACCGAGTGAGCAGAGATTTCCTCCTGTAACGCAACTCGACAAAGTGAGCAACGCAGGACAAGAAGTGATCATCCACCGAGAAGTAAGAAATACGAGGAAAAGGGCTCATTTCTTACTCTTGTCCGACGACTAGCTTCGCTTATTACTACTATTATTCGTCATTGTTATCATCATCCCCGCTCGATAACCAGCAAACACCGTCATCAACATTAGCATCATCATCGTCGTGAAAACCCCAAAACAACATTAGATATGCACACAGAAAAACATTAAAGTACACCAGTAGGTTACTCGGTTTGTAAGATCACCATCATTTTCATCGTCGTCCTCGTCACTTCACTCACTTCCAATTTTGAATTCATGTTGCGTTGCAAGTTGCAACAAGTGGACGTAAAGGCAAGTGAATGCAAAGGAAAGGCAGTGAAAACGCGGTATTCTTCTGAGTTAAGCTAAGCTTAAATGCAGTTGCTTATTATCATCTTTGTTGCTTTGCTCTCTGATTCTGATCCAAGATCTAAGTTTGGCTTATTAAGACATAGTCAATATAATCTACCTTGAGTTACATACACTCAGTCAGTGGAAGTTACATTGCTTCGAGCCGAGGAGTGCGTAACACCCAAATGAAGAGAAGAACCTGAATTTTTATTAAACCGTTATTATTATTTCGATTGTGTTCTACCTGTCTGCATATGTGCATGTGTGTGCGATGAAAAAGACGGAGGAAAAGGCGATGCATTCACTTCATACACTCTCGATCATGACGAGCTCAACTTAAGACCATCTTTAACTTAACCCTTTTATTTTTTGATTATTTATTATTATTATAACTACCTATACAATTCACTTCGTTTGATACATTACTCGTTACTCTTATAACTCTTAATACAGCCTAAATGCATAAAGAAAAGTCTTGCTCTGGCTGCACAAAAATCTCTTACGCATTCTTAATAGCAAGTGGTTTGGTTACTGTGGTCAAGTCAAACCTGACTCTTTTTCGTCATCTTTCAATTCGAAATTCTCCTTTTCTTATAGTCACAGACATTCTCAATCTCAATGACTTTTGACTCCCTGACTGACTTTGATACTTTTTTTCTGGGCTAGCACAACAACAGCTAAAGCTAGAATTAAGCACCTTCATGTGAAATGTTGCTAGTGCAGAAGTGGACGCACACAAGAAACATTTGAGGAGTCAGAGGCTTGACTTGAGATCTTAAAAGATCGCTGTGTCGGTGAAGTAAATGAATGAAGCCAGAAAGAAAAGACTGACGATTTGACGATACCGCATCAAGTAACGTGCACGAATTTGTTTCTTCTGGTGGTCGTGTGGTCATATTCGCGTGGTGGTGCAAAACCTGTTCCCTGTTACCCTCATTTGGCCAAGATTAAACGTATGCATGTCCATTAACATCGTAGTCGTATTCATCTGTTTGGTGTCCCGGAAATGATGGAAGTGTGTCAACAGGCATGAAACAGAAAAGTGAGTTTTTAGTTTTATGAAAAAACATCTTTTGTGGAATTTTGATTAAGTACGTTGGAATTTTAGCCTTTCCAAAATTTCTTTAACAATTGGGCTATCAATTTGACAAAATGTCTGCAAAAATTAAGTGACATTGTGACAGTGAATTTTGTGTTCGATCCGTTTGTAATTATGATGGATTTAACAATCTGTGTGAACAAGTGATTTTTGCGTTAGTTTTACTTTACCCCAAGAGACTCGGCTTTTCCATAACTCGTTGGATTTCGTGACAAAAAAATTGTCCGTCTTCATCAGCTCTTTTACGGTACTTATAAAAATGAAATTAGATTTAATTAATCTCTTTAATAATTATGACATGTATTGATAACTAAATATAGCACACAGAACAGAGGCACGGTTTCATTGAAATTCAACTATATGACTGTTGTGCTCACAGTATCACAATAATTAATAATTTATTCTATAAAGGAATTCCGGTAGATCTTTGAAATTAAATGGCTTGCGAACTGGGTAAAATTATTAATAATTACTTTTTCATTTAAATGAGAGTTTATCGGTTTACACACGCCATTCAATCCCGCTTTTTCTATTGTTACCATCTAGTGATGGGGAAGGTCTTGAAAAAAGGTTTTCATTCAATTCAAATCATCATTATTATGACTATTATGAGAAAAATTTAACACCGACTTGGGCATTATTATTGTTATCGTGAGCATGCCATGCAGACTTCTGTATGCTTAGAAATATAACACGCAATTCAATTACGAGAAGGAAGAAATAAAAACGTCGAGAACAGAAAGACGACTCAATTTTTAAACAATGAATATTTTCATAAAACCGAGTCAAAGACGAGGAAGAAGGTTTGCAACACTCGAGGGCGTTAAATACTGATAGACATGCCGAAGCTAAGCAGTTAACCTTACTTATACATGACAATGAGAAGGACATCGGTGATCATGAGAAAAAATATATTTCCCCCACGTGAATGGAACGGCGTTGCTAGTAGTTTGTATGTGAAATATAATATTTCTTCTAGATGAATAGGTTTAGGTATTAGGTTAATAATGCTAGAAGATGATTAACTTTTGTTTTAGAAAGGAACAACTGTTGCATCGGTTTGGATTTATTAGCTCAATCTTTTTTAGATATTGCCTTGAACAAAGTAAGAAGTTACAGTGAACCACATTAGGAGGGTAGGGTAGAAAGATAACTCAGTTGTGGGTAGTCACGCATTGTATGTAATGTGGAATCAAAGAACATCGAAAGTACTTTTTCGAAGAATAACGTTTGAACGTCAGTTTTAGAACGTGGGAATATCAGAGGATAACTTTTTTCCTGACTGGCAAGCAAAGCATGGTGAGGAAGTCTATCCTGCTTTTTTATGACGAGTTTCTGACTCTGAGTATGAGTGATGTGTCTCATTTCCCTTTTTATAGAGAATGTTCATGTCCCTTTCAACGTTACTCATACTAATAACTTCCTGTGGCCGTCCGGATTTATTATTACTTGATAATAATTATTATTAAGAAGTCTTTACCCAGATCGCAACATAAAAATAGGTTTAATCACAAAGTTACTTTTCACCGGCGTATTTTCATCTGCAGCCTAATAAGTGATGGTCGATAACGGGTCACTTTTGCTTTCAGTCGGGTTTAAAATACCACGAATGAGCAAAATTGACTTTGTCGTATGATTTTCCCAGAAGCAAAGAAATTACATTTTCAAATGAAAGTTAAGTATAATGTTTTAAGTAGGAAGAAAATAAATTGCACGTTTCTCTATTAAGCTGTTAACATCAATTGCAATGAAATCGTCCGTGAGCAAACTAAACTGAGCTAAAATAAATTATGGTTAGGTCCATTAAAATTGTAGTTAACGTGGCCATAATAACATTTCGCTTTCAGCTATGACAAAATCTGGTATTGTTCTCTCACTCATCTATCTGAGTTTGCATTGTTTGGTTAAGCTGTTTCTTAATGGTGTGGTGAAAGAAAGACAGACGCCAAGTGGCAGTAGCAAAAATGCGAAGTGAAGGAGTTCCCTCAGGCCGAAAACTTTACTGACGTGGTTACGATTACGATACAGTTCACACATCGTGTTTCTATATTTTCTAGTTGTCTTTGAATTGCTGTTACTACTACTAATAATAATAACAATAAATAACGAATCTCAAAAACAATGGATCGAGTAGGTACAACGACCACTAATGCCATAACCGTGCATATGCTTTAGGGATTGTCATTTCATGAGTCGGATAGCTGTTTCAGATTTCAGAGAAAATTAATGAAATGCATACAGAAAAACAATGGAAAATGTGAGAGGAGCATCACAGTACAACACTAACCACCGATTTTAAATCCATATATCGGATTACTACAATTTAAGCCTGTCGAGATGCTTTCCGTAGCTAGAGAATTTAAATGTAAAAAAACTTTCATTAAGTAATGTCTTCATTGATTTAAAGCCAGTGTTGTTTCCTCTTAAATCCGTGGCAAATTTCGGGTGAATAACGATGTGAAACAATTTTTGCACACATTGCGTACACATGTCCATTGAAACAATGAGAAAAGACTCATTTACCAGTAAAAGAAAGAAAATGAAAGTCTCATTCAAAGTGCACACTTATACAAGCGGAGTCCTCGTTAGCACCAGAAAACGTCAAGATGTTCAAGAAAATACAGCAGAAATTATGGTAACTACAGAAGGTGTACAGACCTACCAACAGTAACCAGAAACTGTCTGCATAATATTTAAATAGTATCAGCGGAAAAAATGATGCTGATTTTATTGTCAATATAGGAATGAGTATAAAAGATAAATCTGAAAATATAACTTTCAGACTTCTAGTATAGCGCAGGTAAAGACATAGTCTTCTTTTCTTTCTGAAGCCGTGTTTCAAAACGGATTTGCGTGACGCAGAGGCACGAAATAGTGCTTGAAAAATTGCAATCACAATAAGATAATGATTAGATTGATTATATCAGCAAACCGCGAAACACATTTTTTGCACTTGCCAGCGACTATTTGGTTATTTGAAGTGGAAAATCAGTGTTGGTTTACATTTATTTACATATTATACCAGGTGGATACTTCTTATCGGCTGAAAAGAAAAAGATCTTGTTGTAGCGACCAATGTAATCGTATTTTATACTTCTGTCTCTTAGCATGTTCTGAAACTTTGAAAACTGAAAAAAGAGTGAGAAGTGACAAGATATTGATGCTTTACTTAACACTTTTCTTTTGACAGAATGAGTCGCAGTTCGCAAGCAAGGCGTCATTTTTTCAGCTTGACACTAAATTATTCACGACTTTGTTTTGTAAAGGATCAAGAAAATTGATTGCCTTTCAAAAATATGGATCACGACGAGTTTACGACGAGCCAGCTTTTCAAATACATTCACGTGGCTTTGTGAAGAAAGATCAACAACGAACTTTGTCATTCATGAGTTGCAACTTCTCCATTGAATAGTTCCTCATTTTGGAGGAACTGAAAGTGAATCTGAAATGAAATACCTAAGCAGTGCACATGAACCGATGTGTCCATCACATTATTATTGTTATGACCATATCGTAATCGTGCCACAAATGTTGCAATTCGTCATTAAAATGGGTATTATAAACAAAAGCAAGTGCAGTTTACCGTGCAAGTACCTGAAAGAAAGCTGATAATATAATACATTTGATAATATAAACACGCTAAATGTTATGGTGTCATTTACCCATTTTTGTTTTTATTCTTCTTTTTTACATTTTTACACAACTCTATACTGTATCTTATGAATGAACATAACATAACCGAGGTGAAAATGGCAAGATGCATTAATTTTTGGCAAAGTACTAAGTACCGCTTTTACTTGTGGGTTGAAGTAGATTAAATTATGGCAAATTGTTTCTGCATTTTATATTAGTCATATTGAGCATTAAAAATTAGAAAATCAGTTTAAAGTATTAGTAAAAACTGTATATAAAGTTAATGTTGCATTATTCATGTAATTATTATTCCAAAAGAAATTAGACAGGACGAGTACCAAGCAATAAAGTTGTACGTAGGCGTCTTGTCTACAACAGGTGTGTCGGAGTTATATATGCATATATGCATACCTATAGGTAATCAAAAATGAATATAAAGTAACAAAACAATTATCTGTTTAATTTTGAAGTGGAACTTTTAGGCTGCTTTCCGGATATAACATATCACCTAGTATCCATCCTTATGCTGAAATCTCAACTGCGACTTTACTAGAAAATAATAAAGAATTGTATTCATTCCGAGGCTTTTGTTCAAAAGTTTTTGCTTGATGAGATGTGAGTGGTTTATAAGAAGGTGCCGCCTTCAGTACTTAACGTTAATTATTATGCTTGTTGTTGACAATAAAAGGTAATATTGCGTACAATAAACTCTGTGTCAAAATTTGTGATCTGGGAGCACTTGAATCTGAATCCTTTTAAGCTTTAAGCAGTTCAGTTTCATTTCCTGCTATTAACGCAAATGAAAATCTGGGTTTTACCCTCTTGAGAACTCAACTGTAATTGTATTAGAGAAATTATAAATTATTGTAGAGGGCTTGACTTAACGCAACATACATAAAGATTTTATTCTAATTCAATTTTTCTACAATAAAACACATGAAGGGAGGGGAAAAGACAATGCAAGCAACTCAGTAACTGAAGGACTTTTGAAATTCAAATGTTTTTCTATCCACTTTCATTTGCTGCTGTTTGCTTAAATGAGTGTGAAATCTAAAAGCTTAACTGTGTCCATGCACATGATTGATCAATGTGCCACTAGAATTAAGTTAACAGTGTTGATTATCATGATGATGTAAACACTTTGGTACTCCCAGAAAAAATACTTTCATTCATTCACTTTGTGGGAAAATAAGGAGGGAGTAAAAATTGGCAAAGTGTGTAAATTGCAACAACGTATGTATCCTACAAAAACAATGTAGGTATCTAGGCTTCAAGTGCAACACCAACTTGAACTTATTAGCAATGTTTACATTAAGACTATAAAAAATTCACAGTTCATTTTCATCAACCATCACACCAGTCGGTTGTGTGTATTTAAAATTTTAGCGAGAAATCATCACTGCAAACAGTGCAGGTGAAAACAAAAGGTTAGGCATTAGAAAGAAACCTACCTTAAGCTGCACCAAAACCAAAAGTGATGCGCTTATCGAATAGGAGTGCACACACTGCTATGTTTCAGGTACGTTTTAGAATCTCCCATGTGGCGGTGACACATAGCTTGAGGCAACTATGAGTGTCTGATGACGACCACGACAGTACAACAACAATAATAATATAATAATACTGATTCGAAAAGGCGATAGCCAGCATGCGGCAAGCATTTTCTCTGTTAGCTTTTCCTCGGATATTTTTCACCGTCATAAAATCAGCCTACCTCATCACAATCACGTTTCCTTATTTACCCGTCACTGCGATGAAGTGCAATGAAGGAAAGCATAGCGAAAGAGAGAAAACCATGATTCATGAATTTGACCTTTTTGATATTTTAAAAGGATGATCCCATCGACGTATTTTCGACCTGAGGTACTAAACAGCTTTTAAGTATGCTAACAAATGCAAGTTTTTTACCATGAGTGAATGATTTGCAATGTCTAATGCGTTGAGATTGTGATGATTGTCAGCAGAAGTGAGTGATGGGAGTGGAATAAACGGTTGGACTTGTCAAACAAAAAATAAAAATAAAGGACCTACATACAAAAAAAAAACATTTTCTTTTTCTTTTGACAGATGAAAATCAAAACTAATAAGGGGATATATAATAATTAATCATAATAACAGATGCATTTCGCAGATTATAATAGCTGGTATATTGTATTTACAATTATGATTGCGATTGTGATTAATGAATTATGTGTTTCAAATGTGGGAGTAATTAACGATCGTTAAAGCAGCCTTCTCAATGTAAGACAAGGCGGTACTTTACATGCATTATAGAACCGCTATTGATGTTTAGAGCTCCAGAAAATTGCTACATTGGTTAGCAAATCATTTACTTTCATTTTGTTTTCAATTTCTATTGCCTTTTTTTGCCTAAACTAATGAAAAACGAAAACTGATTGAATGAATGCAACATGATGTGTATTTGATGTTTGATTTGCTCTGATATGTAGTTTCTGGCCTAAAATTCACTTTTATTTTTGAATTTGTTACTCCGTCCTCCTTCTGAAAAAGTAGTTAGGTGAAGAAGATTAGGTAGTGTAGATTGTTTATGTTCTATGGTTCATTCATGTAGACACGGGGCGGAGACTCATGTTTTCAACGGATTTAGAATCTACAAAATGAAAGCATCATGATTGGAATTGAAAAGATGTTTTTGTTCAAAGAAAGTGATAAAGAAATAACTTAACTGAAAACCTCAACGCTCTTTCTAAGTGTGACCCTTTGAGATTCTAGATTCTCAGTTCTCACGTTGGTTTTTATTTTCTAGCACTTGATCGTTTTGTTTTTAACTCATTACCAGGGCTCATCTTTATCTCATCATTGCAAAGAAAACCACCTCATCAAAGCTTGCAATTAGGAAGATGCAGTAGTAATCATAATCATAGGAAGCAATAATAATAACTACATTTCAGTAGTGGTAGCTTAGTAGTCATTTCTCCTTTCATTACGTTTACCACAAATCATGCAATCTCGCATCTGAAAGTATTTGGGCTTAAATAACTGTAATAAAAAGGAAAATTCTTTTCATCCTCACCTTTTTTGCAGGTCAGTGTGCATTCTTCCGAAGATAAGCATTCAAGGTTATTCATGGGGTGATATCAATGATATGATGGTACTGTGAAGGAATATAATTTTATTTAAAAAATGGTAACAAATAAAAATAATAGAAAATTCAATCTAGCAAAGATTTTTGAAAACTAGTTTTTACTTGAACTCAACTTTTTGGCTATTATTTTCGTATTGGAATTATTACTTTTGTTTTGTTTTGGCAAATTCAAGATGCTTGTTTGAAAGGTGCACCTAGAAGGCTTAATTATGTCTGCTCTAGTTTTTCTTTGCCTTTCGGTACCCCCATCCCTACTCCGGCTCATATCACACTTCCACTTGCTTCATACAACCATTTAAGTCTGCAAAAAGTGATTTTAGGTAGAGATAGAAATAATACAACATATCAGACGTAAAAATAACCATGATATGATGATAATGACTAAAAAATTAAATTACAGAGGTGCTGAACTGAATAGTGAGCAGGACGTGCTTTTCATTAATTGTTACACTTACAATGATCCCTGGAGTTACGAAAAATAGTGTTGTGCTTATCGCTCAAAGACGAAAAAAATGAAAAGACAGTGAAATTATATACAGGAGTGTTGCAGACGTTTCTACTTCTCATTTTATTTGTTCTTGAATTATTATAATCACTATAATAATTATCTAGTGACCAACATAATTTTTCTTCATAGTTTTAACGAAATTCTGAAGAGAAATGTATTTGAAACAAAGGGTACAAAAAATAGTGTCATTATCGTTTTCCCTTTCTCTTTCTTTTCTTCTCAAATTTTAATACAAGAGAAGACGATTTTTACTTACCTATATTCAGTCAGGGTTTTATTTCATTACAATAATTATTAATCTTTTTTGATTCGCAAGATGATTTTAGTCTCAAGTTGAAGGTGAACTGAAGAAGCCGAATAAATAATTAGCCACGCTCAGTAACGTATATAATTTAATAGTAAAATAACTGTATTATATTATCATTATCACATTGTCATCTGCATATTATCATTTATTTAATCTCATCTCTTATTATTAACTGCATCACTCTCATTTCACTCTTCTCTGGCAATCTTATTTTTGTTAGAATCAGAGTAATTCTTGTTTTCAGGACGCAGTAGCCCGTGTAAGCACAACTTTTCATAACACATGCACCATCCAAATGTAGGCTTCTCATTTTTGTTACAATAATAAAACGATTTCATTTCAAACTCAAACACGCCTTCCTTTTAATAATTGAATTAATTAAACAGTTCTTTTTGTTTGTTTTTTTCCTTTAGACCGTCTTTGGTTTCGAGGCATTGTATTGTGCCAGTGCCAACAGAATTACAAGAGCCACATCATGTATCCCAGACGGAGATTTCTTTTGCTGCTCTTCTTGGCTTCAGTTTTGCAGGTGAGCAAAAATTAGCGATTATGTGACCATAATTAAGTTATTGTCTTCCTACGCGGCGAAGGCATGATCAGATTTAAGGTGTAAATGACTGAAGAAAAAATATGTAAAATAGCGATTAGTGCTTATCTCCTGCATGCCTACCAAAGTTGGTGTTGGTTTAAAAAAACATCGATAAAGGGAAAAGGAATGTGACATGACAGCACCGAGTTTCTAGCAAATGTGGAGTGGATCGTCATCGTGTCGTGGTGTGTACAATAGAACTGAAATGTTATTCTTCGCGCAGTGTTGTCTATGTACCTGAAAATATTTGTCAGATGGGTGCATCTCTGGGATAAGACAAAGGTCTTCTTTTGAAACAACTTATTTACATAATTTCCGCTCCGTCGGAAAGGCACGTACGAAAACTCTGAAAAAGTGAGCAAGTGACAATAACAATGACAATGGAATAATGATAATGAAAGTTGCCGGCACGTCACTGCACTCGACTCTGTTCACTTTGTTTGCCTTTGTACATAAGTACATCTAAAGGAAGATTCCTTTTACTTTGCTCATGGCATGGCATGACATCAACCAACCAACGAAACCAATATAACAATGAATGTATTCAAATGAAGCCTGGTGTTGCCACTGAAATAACTTTTTTCAGAGAACCAAAATTGAGGTCAGCGTTCATCACATCATTCATCGAATTTTCACTTTCCTTATAAATACCACTCAAGATGACTTTTATGGGATTGTTTGACTTGTCCTTTTTTAATTCAAATTCTATTCTATGATAAAAGAAAAATGTTAACGTTAAATCCAGAAAAAGCATACCTAACAGCAAGTTAACACGATTTGCAGGAATGAAGTTTTCTACATGTTGGTCAACCCTGTCCAATTTGAAGTCTAATTAAAGTTATGTGGGAATAACGCCGTTAACAAATCACTTTGAATGGTTTTTTCCTTCACATTCATTGCATTGCATGACACCAAATGAAAGTGACATTGTGACCCTACGTGAACCGCTAACAGCATGAATTAAGCTTAGCTGCCTAAAGTCGAAAACTTGTGTGAGCATGAGCATTAGTACTGTGATGGTAATAACCTGTCTAATCAAATTTTTTCCTTTGCTCTCACGGAAATGAGTATTTTAAACAAAGTTATCAATTTTCACTTTCAGCAATGAGATTGCGACAAAAGAATAAATCCCCGTAGGCTGCCCTTGACTTTGGCTTAGCTACAAGTGAACATTTACACAATTTCCACTATTCTTTTGTTTACGTATTTGAACGAGAATTTTTTCTCTCAATGTTGCAGTAAATTAGGCAATTACATTCTTCCTTATGTTATTTGTCATTCTTTCCTTTAAAGTCTGTGTGTTTATATTTTATATGCAGAAATGTATGTTGTCCCATGTATCTATTCCTTTTCTTTCTTTCCTGCTGCTGAACGTGTCTCATGTCATGTCATATTGCCAATTCAATGTCTTCCTTTCTTTCTTTCCCGTGTTTTGTCTAGTCAACTAAAAAAACTTTGAGCCAACAGAGTGAACAGTCACACAGCTATCAAGATTCGTTATGAAAGCCATCTCCAAACGACTACAGCATCATATTTATAAGTATTGTTTGGTCAAAGAAAAAATGCTGCTAACAGACTGTAGTAGTTGAGTTTCAAATTTTAAAAATCGTCGTCATTTTTCAGTTGACAGTTTAATGGTAAACCTATATTATTTTATGTATACGTTAAGTTCAATTAACCAAAATTGTTGTGCTGACTGGTCAGGTTTATACCTTTTGATTTGCACATCGAGTCCACAATTCCACAAAGTCTCTCATGTATGATAAGACACAATTTCGAAAATACTAGTAGGCAGGTAGATGAAATTAAAAAAGTAAAAATGAACCAGAACCACAAAAATCAGAAAACAGACTTCAAAAGTTCAAAGTATGGCTGCTGACGATGACGAAAGTGCCGATACGTCACATGGTGGTTGGTTTGTTCGGAAAGAATGATTTTCTATTTTGCTTAGACTATCAATAAAAGTAAAATAGAAAACGGACTTAAGTTAGATAAACGGATCATGTGAACAGAATGTGATATTAAGGATTAATATTTAAATAACGTGCAGAAACGCTCATAGATAAATAATATATTTTTGCAATCACTTTCTCTGGATGACCATAAGGACTCTTGAAGCAATTCACCCCACTTAAGCATAACGTGGGACGTGATAAAGAGCTAGAGATTGGGATACTTTAATTAAGCATTTAACAAAGAAGCATAAGGAGGGATGGATTTCACATGTCATTGAACTATAATTACAATTTAAACAGAGAAGCGGATTACATTTGAAAGTAAAAGTACACAGGTTAGAAACCGAAATGACCATTGGGATAATTGTGTCTTGTCTTGGAGAATTATCTGTAAATGATTGCAATCTTATTTTAGAATCCTACAAACTTTGATAAACCATGAATGACACATTTCATACTCTTTTGTACTAACAAAGTGTACATTTGATATCATTAGTATTTACTTGCAAATTGAAATGACTTCCTGAGACACTGAGGACTGATGTTTGATAACCACTCATATCATTCAATCATATTATCATTATTGCTACGTATTCAAAACGATAATAATTTTATTAATCATAATAATGTGTTGAGAAAGCAAATTCTACTTTTTAGATTTTCAAATTAAGTAAATGGTAAATACTTCCCATTGATTATCATAATCTTAATCGTAAAAATAATTTAAGTGGTTCGCACAACAAGCGTAAAGGAAACAAATAATAAATTCACAAGATTTTGCACACTATTAAATCTTGTCAGTCACAACTTGACGTCTCAAGCCGCGTCATATTATGATGTGGCTTCTTTAAAATTTGCATTAAACATAACGTAATAGCAGCAAGTATGTAGCTCGAAACATCTTCATTGATCGTGCACTACACACTTTAAAGTGGATCGACCTGTTGTAATATTGAGCCCTGATTTTTTTAAAAGCCACACACGTGTGTAGCCCGAGTTGTAAATGTAAATCTGTAAGTATTGCAGTGATTTCCTTCAACAGGCACGTTTCAAAATTCAATTGAGATTTTCTTACGCAGGTTTTGACTTACACATTGTAGCGTGCAATTCCATATTATTTTTGCATGTCTTGCTTGCTCGACAAAATAGAGATAAAGTTTTGGTTCTGCAATAAATGAACGAGAAATTGAACCTTGCGCAAATACAGGATTCAAAAGAGCCAGAGAACCAACAAAGTCACCAATTTCTGTAGCTAATCTTGAGGAGTAAATAATTTCCACAAGTACTACAGTGTGTACTGTAGAACTGATTTACAAAATGAATTTATTTTTTATGTCTTTATGCGGCGAAAAACAAGATCAAACAAATGTTGCTTTGCCCAGTCTGGTACAATTTAAAGTGACTCGAAAAAAATTATCACATGTCAGGGCCGGTTGACCGGCTTATTATGTTAGAAGAGTGAAAGAAGAATTTGGGCGAAATAATTTTTGTGCAATGTTCGAAAGACCTCACAAGTTGTGTGGCTATCCTCAATGATTAATTAAATGACAACTGTAACGAATGATATATGTAAGCGTGAAATTATTCTGATGAATAATTCTGAACTTATTCGAGCGGAAAAAGCGTTGTAAATATACAATTTGATATTTACACAAAGAAAAGAATGTCATTTGAAAAGCGATTTCCCAATTGAAAATTTATTATATGAGAAAATGTTTTAATCGAATCAATCATTTTGGAGTACGCTGTCTCCTGAAGATTATTAAATTGTTTGTCATACTTAGTCATTACTCATTACCATATAATTATCATTATTTTCATTGCCAGTGTCACTAAAAACTACTCGGACTTGAAAAGGGATACGCCTTTAGAATATTTATGTAGAAATTGTATGGTTATGATTTTTCCCCGGATGTCCGAAGATCAAATAATAACATTTTGATGAGTAGCAGAAACCTTATTTTATAACGTGACACACAAGGCAGTCATGTGGAAATAAAACCGAGCGATGATGAAAGTAAATGATCGTAAAAAATAGCTTTACGACCATAGGTACTTGGTTTAAAATCCATTTCACGGTTTACTCGAGACAGAATAAATGTGAGAATTGACAGTGTCAACAGAATGTTTGTCACTGTGTAAGGAAAAACAAGACGAGGAATGCAAATCCACGTCAAGTCGTAATGTCATGTCATTCATCATGATATGATACGATATTGATAATAATTATAATGGTCATTTTACTTTTCTCAAGCATTCCTTTGTTGCATCGCTTAAAGACGTTTACATTCCTTTTTCGTTGAAGTCAGGAAAGTGTGAAAGGTAGATAAGAAAGGAATTAGAATTAAGAGACACCTGCTCTTTTCTGGCACTGGGATGGATGTTCATCGTACAAGTATCACAAGTATCATTCACATAGGTATACCTTTTATTGTTAATATGATTCATCTTTCTTTATGGGCAATGGTAATAGTAATAAATAAGCTAATCTAAGACTAACAATAAACAATTGTGTACATATTTACTAGTTGCATCTCATTACTCCGTTTCCTCGTTTCCATCTTTGCTTCTACCGGTTTGCTTTGTTTATACTTACACACACTTTAAGAAGGAGAGAAAGAAAACGAAAGAGGATGCTGCGTCTGCGCAGTGCGCAGTGAGTGAGTAGATGCATAATTGACAGAGACTGGGTTACCATTTACCATTGACAAGGTGAATGAAGGGAAATGTAGGTCAGTCAGCAGCTAGCTTGCTTGCGCTTATGCATTTTTATTTTTCTCCACTGTTCCTCTTCATAATATCCATTTCTCGTTGCTGCTTACACTTGCTTTTTTATAATTTTACACTGTGATGCGTGTAAGCACATTTTTATGAATGTTTATCGATGATAATCGTGCGCATGAACGTAAAAAGTCACAGTCAAGTATTTTGCTTTTTTATTTCTCGAGCCAAGTATCTTCTAACTACATTTTTATATCCAAACTACTTTGCGGTCTAAAACACGTAGCATTTTTTGGATACTTATTTATTGATGCTGTTTAAGGTGCAGGCCAGGCTTAGTCAGTTTAATTTGACCACGCATGCGAAAGCTTTGGCCAAGCCTTAACAATTCATATCTCATCTCATCAAGAAAGAGTGGAGTGGAGCAGGGAGGATTTTTTAGGGTCTGTAGAATTTCCTGAAAAGGAATTACACTGTAGATATAAAAAGGGTTTATAGGAAAATGAGACTCACCATCATTAGAGAATTTTATTCAGATCTGCTTTTCCATTGTAGTCAATGCTAATCATCTAAAAGTGTACTTATTGTGAACTCGTAATGGTTATAGTAATGATAGTGTACATAATTTCCTTTGTGGAAGTGCATAATAAAAAATAAAAATTGTTCGGGCAGGGTTCAAAACACTCCTTTGTCGTATTGTATACAAGTCATATCTTCACTGTCATTACCGAACGAGGCAGACTCATCGTCCAAAAATAAAACTCATCAATTACAAACCATTAATGTCCTCTTTGAATGCGCTTTGTCTTCCATTCTTGTCGCTGTTTAAGAGGAAGAGGAAAGATCAAAAGTGGGAAGGAGGAGGATCATGTATGTGACTCATGTGACACATTACTGAGCGTTACTTTGTTTTACTGTTACACTGTTCCTTTAACCCTCATATAGTAATTACATTTTAAACCTAATGTCTGTCATGTTTTAAAATTTCGGTTTCTATTCAATTTTTTAAAAGAATTTGCGCTTTCAATATCTTTTTAAATCACACAGCCTAAGGAGTGTATTATAAAATGTTAAGCAAGTGGCAACATTATTGTAAGATGCACACGCAACCAGGGTGGGGTTGAAATCGTGTCGTCGTGCCGGTGTAAACAGGCAAGGTCTGGGCCAAGTTAAGTTACACGTACGCCACAGGTATTTCACTCAATTCGAAATTTTTTATCTGTCAGTAGCCCAGTTGGCCATGGTGGGCAGAGCGATTGTCGCGGAAAACTGGAATTCTTTCCTCAAAACGAAAGCCCAGATACGAAGCATTGCATCGTAAATTAATGATAATGTGGATTATTTACATAAAACTTGAATGAATTATGATGGTCCCGTTACTTTTGTAACCAAACCACATTTACTTTACGGCTCCCTTCTTCTATGCCTGCAGCTCATCCACAGCTTGATGATTGTATTTAAGTAATTGATATGAAAATGAAGCTTGGATTACATATTGAAAAAAATGAAAATTTGTATGATTATATCACATCATATCTACCTGTCTTCTTTAGTGGAATGCAGCCAGTGCATGCTTTGACCTGTAATAAAAAGTAAGCAAAGTGTTAAATGGGCTACTAGATAGAAGTTGCTCGACGAGAATTTAAGCAGCAGCACAGTGAACTGAGAAATTTTTGAACACAAGGGAAAGGGTTATATTTTTTAACTATTTACATAAGAAGACAACTGGTTCATCCTCATCGTTTTTTGGTATTTTTTCCTTCATCCAACTCTCGTCGCGTTCCTCTTCGTCTTACTGACCCATTCAACTAGTTTTTTCTTTCTTTTTTCTTTCTCTTTTTATGGGCGGTGATAAGAAAATAATACGAAACCAAGCCTTCTCTGAGGAAGGAAGGGATAGCATTTATTTTATTATTTAGCTTCTGGAAGAATAACTGTAAAAACATTTTTAGAGCGTTAATCTCTTTGAATGCTTTATAGATTCGTTTACATCTTTAACTTTCTCGCTCTCATTTTTATTCACATAGTTGAAAAGATTTTTTTTTACTGATGAGTGATACTGATACAAAAATTGTGGATGGAAAGGGGCTCATTTAAATTAGTAATAATAAACTTTTTAAATTACGACCAACCAAGAAGCTGAAGTATGCGTGTAATAAAAAGAGATGAATACAATCGTTAATTGGATGTTACACGCATTTACTACGCTCCTAATGAATGTGTAATGAGCTCTTAAATTCATTTGCTGCTTTCCATTGTGGTCCCCAAGATTGTAATATTTTTAAAATGGCCTTAGTTAGGTACTAGCTTGTAAATGAATGATGACTGTCTCAAAAATGTCCACTTTCTATTAATTGATGATTTTTGGTCAATTCATCGACAGTAATAGGTCCAAGGAATTTGTCGTATACAGATAATACTCGCCTTGCCTTGTCTGTAATAGCAAAATTTCCCTGTTATGTTGCCTTTTATGGACTAAATTTAACAGTTTAAGATTTTATTGGACTTCCGTGCAATATATTTCCTCTACTAACCCAAAACCTTGTAGCACACTTTAAATCCATTACATTTTGTATTAAAGTGATTTCCTTCGTTCCATGTGTGTTGTACGCGTGCTGTATTCATATCACATAAAAATAAAAATATAACAATAACTCATAAATTCCCGATTGTTATCATTTTCGACGCCCCGTGAGTGTGAGTCCACATTATTAGGAAGTGAAAAGAGCCAAGAGCAGAAGGATTTTAGATGACACAATTATGCGATTTGTGTAGATTCGATTAGATGAAACTGACTCAGATTACATTACATTACCTACATTTTAGTTACAATAATAATGTATGTAATATCTCCCAAGCCCAATTCCCATAACCAGGAGTGTATGAGTGTGATTTAGAGTAGACTAATTTGCTCTGTGACTACCAATTATTAATAATTTCTAGCTCACACCTGTGTAACAATAATTTTATATACTTACGTGCGAGACTTGATCTCACAGGTTGTATTGTTATTATAAATGTTCACTGCGCCAAATGTCTGCTGTAATAGTAATGACAGTGACAATGCCATTGTCATTCTTCGGATCGGGGTATAAAGGAAATACTAGACGCTTGTTTCGTCAAAGTCATTAGACATATTGGATTTGCGTGAAAGGAATGCTCAATTGCAGGCGATGAGGTGATATTTTCACATCTACAACTTATCCTTTTATCTGTTTGAATAGGATTTGTCTCGGTCCTTTGTGGTGGATTTGGCACAGTTTGCTTTTATATCTTGTTTCCCATTATTGCTGCACTTCCATTTTCATAGTCTCATTTTAGCTCATTGAAACGTAAATAATAAAAGGAAAAGATGAAAGCAAATTTAAGCACCCAATTTTCTATTTTTACTGCAGAATCTGTCTTTAGTCCACTTGCTTCCTTCTTCTTGTCTCATCACCGAAAAATATAAAGAATTTTCATTTTGCCCACGACGGCATGCTTATCAAGTAGGTACGAACGAGTACAAACACATCTTAATGTTGTCCATTATGCACAAACAAAGCACCAATTCCCATTCAACCAACTTTCCTTGTCAACCCGAAAATATTTTTATGCTTGTTTGTATGTATGTGGGTGACAGTCAAAATTTTTATACTGCAGGCAGACAAGTCATAAATTACACATACGTCTTTCTTCTTTGACGTGCTAATGTTAATATAAATTAGGTGTTGAAGAAATGTCAAAGACTTAGGATGGATGACGTCTTGCGTAGATCAACTTTAAAAATACTATCAACATAACTATATTTGAAACGGTCAGTTGGTTGAAATGTGCCAACTGCTTTTTTTGCTCGTAGACTACAGTAACTTAATAAATGGTGCATTCTCGTTTAGTTGTTTAGAATTATGATATTTTAATTGTATGCGATGATTCAATGTAATCGGTCATTAATGATTTTCAACTTGTATGGTCCTGTAGCTTTCTCAAAGCACGAGAAAGGTCTGTTTTCAAAGTAAAGTGATACATTAGCACTTCTGTAGTTTAAAATTGAAACTGACGATAAGACATAAAGTAAAAAGTAATTGAGAACTGAAATAAAAATTCATTGAAAAAGAACGGTTTAAAGAAATTTGAAAGTTGTATTAATTGTTTCTTGACTTGAAAATGGAAGTGTCTACTGACACTGTTTTGTCGAAGTGCCGCTTTTCTTTTTAGATTGATTCATTTAGAAACGAAAAGCAAAAATAGTAATAAATGCAATTGCTGATTAGATCAGTTGCGGATTACGGACCAGATGCAGATGCATAATTTGAATTGAAAAATCAATCAACGTCAAAAATTAGCCTACATCTAGAACGAAGAGAATTGATTTGTTTTTGCTTTGCTGTGCTACATTTCGTCCTTTTCCGTCCAGCATAATAAGTAGAAAATGTAATATGCAAATTTTAAAATAAACGTTAGAATCGAATTAAATGTCGGCAGCTTTTTGCGTTTTCCTATGAGCTTTCAAATGTTTTGCCCACACAATAATGCGTTGGCACCCTTTGCCTTTCATAGATGGGCTCTGGGCTAATAATAATAATGGTGAAAGTAAATATATCACAGTTCTGGTCACAGAGAAAAATTAGAATGAGTTTGAATCGAATCTCTCCTCGGCAATCACCAGGTAAAAAACAGCCCAGGGCAAAAACCTGTCCATGTCACAGTCAGTCGTCAGTCCTATCGCAATTTAAATCACTGCATTCATAGTCTTTTTGTTCACATCAAAGTCACAGGGTGTGAACACAAATAAAATTGGAATCAATAATTGTAACTCAGAGGAGCAGCGAATGAGAACTTTCGCAAATCATTTAGTCTTTGCACAGAAGAATATTGTGATTGATTAATGTGTGCTAGCTAAGATTACATATTTTGACTTGACAATTTGTTAGCACAGTGGGTTGCAACCAATGATATACTGAGGATGACTGATACCTTCTTGTCATTGGAGATATGATTTATTTTTAACTAGAATGTATAACCATTATAACCTATTATAACCATTAAACCACAGGATCCAACTTTCTTTTCATAACTTAAATTGGACCTTAATGATAGTATAATGATATAAAATAACAACTAAATCAGTTTTATTTTTATGCGGCTTGCTAGTCACTTTGCCAATGGCATTGATTTCTCAAATTTTCTTTTTATAGATCTCTCTCTGCGAAAATGATGCTGCAGGGGAAAATGGAGTACCAAGTTCGGAGTCATTTGAAAAGCGACAGGGAATTATTGGTGAAGACATCCCCGATCAACTTGCAATGGAATCGGAGCATCACGACCAGATAGCAGTGGAGACCGCACATAAAGACCAAATGGCTGTAGAATCGTTTCCGAATGTCGTTCCAGTGCCGGTATCTATGCAAGGGGCACCAAGCCAGGTCATCCTTCCTGTTCCACCTGGTTTTAATCCTTCCCAAGCACCTCCAGCTCACATCCATGGTCCCATTGGAATGAGGCTACCTCCTCCACCTCCCCAGGGTACTTTTATTTTATTTTTCTTGTTATTAAATGCATTTCTATCAAATGCATTTCTACGAACGTTGATTTTAGTTTATTAATTTTTTTGTTTTGTTTTTGGTAAAGGACCACATGGACAGTTTTCACAACATCATCAGGCTCACCTCCCTCCACCGCCCAACTTTCATGGACCACGTTTTTCCCATCCTCAACAAGGTCCTCCTCCACCACATTTTCACCATCAACCACCTCCTCCTCCACCATCCCATCACTTCCAACAACAACAACAACTCCATCAGCAGCAACAGCAGCACCAGCAACACCAACAGCATCAATTTCAACAGAATCAACATCAACCCTCTTCAAAAGAGCAACAAATTCTCCAGCATCTGCAACAGACATTGCCGAACGCAGCAGGAGACGTCGTTGTTCAAAAGGCCCAGGATGTTTCTCCTGGACAAGAATTGCCACAGCCAGGGATAAATGCAGCTCAGTCTCAACACATTCAAATTCACCATAGTTCAGCAGAGAGGCATCCAGACGGTTTGGTACCACCTCCTCCACCACCCCCTCCCCCACATCACGGAAGATTCCACAATAGCCACGAGCGTGACCGTCTGCCTCATCCTCCTCCACCAAAACAAAGTTACCATTCTGGAGAAATGACAAAAAATATTCTTCGGGAACTGTTTGAAAGAAAGCCAAACTTCAGCAAGGAAAGAGGAATTTTCGGTGTACCACCGCCACCGCCACCTGGCGCAAGTCATCCTAAAGTAATGAATCGGCCTCAAGTCCGTCCTCCCCCAGGACCACCAAGACCTCAGGGGCCTCAGGGAGGCGGCCTTTTCACCCATGGAAAAGAAGCTGCTCTCTCGACAAATGACTTAAATGCTGAGGGAGGTGAAATCGGGCCTGTGATCCAATACGGACCCCCATCAGGAGGCAGCGCTCCATGGCCAAACGGACCGGATGTAGACATGCCGAAAATTGTATCACTTGAAGTGAAATGTGAAAGGAGCGTGATGAGAGTCTTCGTCGCTTTTGACAAACCATTCTACGGAGTCATTTTCTCCAAGGTTTGTTTGGTTTTTGAGCTATTTCTTTACATTATTATTTTCCACGTCAATAAATTTGATTTTTTTTTCGTAGGGACATTACCATAATGTCCACTGCATACATCTTCCTGCCGGACTGGGACACACATCTGCCAACTTTGATGTTGGCATCGACTCCTGTGGGACGCAAGGAAACAGTGAAAATGGACTGTATGGATACGGTGTTCAAGCTGGGTCTGGATCATACTTTGAAAACACGATTGTCATTCAGTATGATTCCCAAGTACAGGAGGTTTGGGACCAGGCGAGGAAATTGAGATGCACTTGGCATGACCAGTACGAAAAATCAGTGACGTTCAGGCCGTTTCCGGTTCGTTTAATTTTTATATTATATAATTATTTTATTAATCATATAATATACTCACTACTTCTATCACTTTCGAATCTACAACACGACTACTTTACAATTTTCCAGGTTGATATGCTGGATGTTGTCAGAGCTGACTTCGCCGGAGACAATGTTGGCTGCTGGATGCAAATTCAGGTAAAAGCGCTTGAAAAGTGAAAGCCGTACAGTAAAAATGTCTTTTTTTGTTAGTACAGGGCTGAATTCAGTTCAATGCCTCAGGTCTTTCTCCGAATGTGAACACTACAATTACAATTATATGATTCCGATGAAGGGTGAATTTTATTAATATCTACAGAGGAGGCATTGATTGAACTGAAAACATTTACTTTAGGCATTGCCTTCATTTGGATGTTTTCTTTATGGTGTCGGTTAGGTTTGAATTCCAAAACGTGTTCAGGCTATACATATAAATTTAGAACACAAAATGAGAGTTCCTTCCTTTAGTTAGGTTATGTTGAATCGAAAAAGGCAACTGTGACTAGAACTGCGAATTTCTCTAATTACACCAGTTGACGTTTACGGCAGGAATGTAGTAGGCAAATAAAATAAAGTAGGCTTCTAGAAAAATATTTGGGGTAATATAAATGACTTATGAATATTGCAAATGAGGGAACACACTATCTAAACAGGCCTAGGATCGTAATAATAAAAACCTTTACAAACTATTAATGAAAAGATTGACTAACCGGAAGTTTTTTTCTCTATCATTTTTAAGGTCGGCAAGGGTCCGTGGGCTAGTGAAGTTTCTGGTATGTGACTGACTTTTACTTATTTTTTGAGCAGATCGTGTTAAGGCATCCTGAATCGCATTCAGAGAAAGCCATGTCGAAATAGCCTCGTTTTAAGGGTCAAAATATGTTTTTATTTTAATACAAACTTTGACCCTTAAGTTGAGGCTATTACTACCTGGTTGTTTGCATGTGCGTTTGCGTTCGGATGAATGTGATTTAGGACGCCGAAAAAGTACCTAGAAAACTTAAAACAATCTGCAGTCTTAACCAATAAAATAATTTTGCACATTGCGATTTGAAGCCACTTTATAAAATTAATTGTAACATGATACATGATTATTACAATTTCCAGGACTTGTCAAGATTGGCCAAACAATGACCATGGTCCTTGCAATCAAGGACGATGATAATAAGTTCGACATGATGGTACGCAATTGTCTGGCCCATGATGGTACGTACTATTAGTATTTGCAGATTTTTCATTGAAATTGTGTTGTCGAGAAATTATTAAAAACGTACTTCGTTTAAATGACTAGGTACGAGGGCGCCAATACAATTGGTGGATCAGTTCGGATGTATTTCTCGTCCGAAATTAATGTCTCGTTTCACTAAAATCAAAAACTTTGGAGCTTCCGCCACCGTTTTGTCATACGCCCACTTCCAAGCGTTCAAATTCCCCGATAGCATGGAAGTTCACTTTCAGTGTACCATTCAGATTTGCAGACATCAATGCCCAGAGCAGTGTTCACAGCCGGGCGGACCAGGGGGCTACGTAGGAAAGACTGGATTACCAGCTCCCGGCGACAGGGAAGAATCTTCCGCCGCCGCCAGAAGGAAGAGGCGCGCTGCCATCTTAAACGATACCTCCATCGATGACGGCGATGTGTTTGAATATTCCACAACGTTCAAAGCTGACTTAAATGAAGATGTCGGGCTCAATCGCGTCATAACAGTTGTAACCCCCGATGATCTAGAATCGGTATCGGCACGCGACCCCGACAGCGTTCCCCTTTTGGAGTCAAGCACGTCAGCAGATATTGTCTGCATGTCCGCTGTGGGATTTGCGTCAATGCTCGTTTTGCTCATTGGACTGCTTCTGGTAGCGTGCATAGTCTCTGCAATAATTGTTATTAGAAGGCCTATTTTAATGAGACCTAGGAAAGGCTATTCAAATTAATTTCTTATGATGCTTAACCTTTTAATCTTTATATGCAATATTTTTTGTCGAAAAAGTTTGTTCGTCCATTGTTTTATTGTATCAGTCACAGACGACCCCAAGAAAATTAATTTTTGCTTTAAGGTTTAAGAATCATGAAATGGTTTTTGAACTGAGAAATTTGAAGCCATTTCATTAGCAATTCAAATCTATCCACGGAATTTTGAAACTCCAATAGGAAATTCTTCAAGCAATGGCCAATTTCTTTAAATGCCTTGCATAATGCAATATCATTGTTTGTACATAAAATTTGGTACATACTACATCCGATTCATTTAAAAAGATAATTAGTTAATAGTTCACCATCTGAAAAATGTTATAAACTGAAACTGATACGACCTCAGTGGCCAAATCTAGCTAATAAATACTTAACTCCATGAAATAAATTTTACTATATTGCTGTTATATATTTTTATACGTTTTGTACTTAAAAAAGGTGTCGTTGCTTTTGTCTTTTGTCAATAGAATTTTATTTATGAACTTGTACTAGGTTTTACTTTAGATTATCTAAGGATTCTGTAAAATTGTACCTCAATTGTACAATCTGCGTAGAGTAGCCAATTTATTTATTTTGGCGTATAGATATAATCTCTTGTGAGGTTTTTAACAACCATAAGTAATTATTAATAAAATAGTTTATTTACCGGAAATTAAATAAAGATTAGTTAATAGGAAATAGATTTATAAAGCTCAAACCAATGCATAGAATAAAACTATAAAGGACCAGCAAAATAAATTTTAAAACGTTTAATTAAAGTATTTAAACTACTGAAAATACCAAGTTCTGGGCCAGCTAACGGCCTGAAATACTGTAAAAGAGTAATTAAATTAAATCTTAAATAAATTGTACCGAACCAGTCTATTACTAGATTACTTTATATACTAGCTGTTTTGTCATAAAAGGAAAGTTGGATAGGACATTAATTATATATCGATAAAGGTGTTTTAAGTCAGTAGTATATTTTTAGTAGTTAACTATTTTGTTTGTTGGAAAGCACGCCTTTCTTTAAAACTGTACCATTTTTCTTGAAGTCAACTATTTATGTGACTCCCCCCATGAAGCATCGGCCTTGAGTTAAAAAACGCCTTCAATGCACTCTCTACTTATAGATTAAACAAGAACAGGAGTGAATTTACACGTAATTGATTATTTATTTATTTATTTGTTTTGTAAACATCTTGCTTAGTGATTCAGTTTCATGGACTTACTTCCGGTCGATAGTCTTGCTGCGAGCGATAATCATTACCAATTTCCAGCTCACTACATGAGTGGAAACCACTAGACTCGCTTCTCAAATAAAATGAATTCATAGGTATTAATGCACCATTCATTGCACCTGTAATAATAATTTTGTAGCATACTTTTGAAAATTGCCTTCAAGAAACAATTATTGGGTAAATATATTGTCCATATTAAATGTTTATATGAATGTAGTTGTAATCGTGTGAGATTGAATTGTGGGAATGGGGCGAATTTTAATATTCAATGATAAATTCGTTTTTACTGAGAAAACAAATGTAATTGTAAAATCAACCGTCATAAAAGATTTTATTTAGAGTTTATTTGCACAGACTAGTATTAACATTAATTGTGAATGTTAATTATTAAGTAGGTAATTACGATGGAAGATCTTGTATTATGTCCCAAGTAGTCTATGTTTAGTTACATTGATGAATGTTAGAGTGCGCAGAAGTAGAAACTCTTGTAAAAAATAGAATAGAACGTTCTTTCATGTAATACAATAAAATCATTAAATAAAATTTTTGTTTGACGGAGCCTCATGAAAATTGATTGACACCTATGCTTTTACATGATAAAAGGGCATTATTTTTTCAGTTGGAGAAAGCCAGAATTTAGTGAAAATTGCAATGACATCATCAGATTTTACATACAATTCGCTAAAAATTTGACTTCGTGCAGTCACGATGCAAATGATGCTTGGGGCTTAGCGGAACAATGCCTCTGGTTCCTTTTTAATTGGCTGTTTTTAAAAGAATGCATTTAGAACTTGTCAAGAATCTCACTTTTATTTTTTTAAACTTGACAAAATTCAAATCTACATGCATATTAGGTTAATTAGCGATGTACATAAGATTGAATAGTTTACCATCTACATGCAAAATTTACTACATTGCTTATAAATTGCGTTCGTAGATGTTATTACCGATTTGAGTGGTTTGTTGAAATATGCCGCGGTAAATATAACACCCGAGGTAATTCTAAAGTGTGAAATAATTTTTTAAATGAAAAAATTTAGCCACACAGCGATAACACAACACCACGATGTTTTTATCATTTTCTTATCATCATCGTCTACCAAAAGGAAACAAGAAATGTTCGTACGGAATTGGGAGAGGGAGAGAAAAAATGCCGTTGCATTTTTCTGCCCGTCTTCGTAACGTGCGTGGTGCAAGGTGCATCTTCATCGCATAGATGATAACCACAGTCAGAAATGCCAAACTTATGAAAAATGGGAATCGAACTAGGAGTTTGTCTGTAATATGGTCTAGTTCCCTTTATCATCATGGTTTTCTTGTGTACCCTTTTTTCATTCTGTCTTTGTGATTCTCATCAACATTGTTCGTACAACGGTGAAGCCCAATACAACACCAATCGAGAACAAGCCACCGCATCGCATCATGCGTGGTAAGTAAAAACATCCCCAACAAACAAATGCAGACACTTCTTCACTACTGCCTTACATTCTAGTTTTCTTTCTTCGTGATGCATCCACCATCCACACCTGAATACACCTGTCTCACACCGAACATTGAAGCAAAGCCTTTTCTTTTTCTTTCAGTAGAACATTACGTTATAATAACTGCACAATCTATGTAAAACCCGATTGCAGCAGGTTGAGAATAAGAGTTCGCCTTGAGATGTTGAGAATGTGAAGTTTAATCTACGGACACATTTTCAGATGTAGTTGGTGATAATGGACGTTTTCATCTTCCCTTCGCTCACTTTATCCTTATACCAGTAATAAAACAAAATACCTGGCTTTATACATACATACATTATGTGCAGTTAGGTATAATAATAGACTGGCACTGGCACACATTTTTATTTGCTTTGAAAACACTTTTCAGTGTTTACCTTTCCTTATTCTGATTTACCTACTTACTTTTCCCCGTCTATAAAACTTTACTTTGCTGATCCCTTTTTCTTGCGCCTTTTTATTATGAGTGAGACCATTGTGAATGTAACACTGCTTTCGCATTGTCATCATAAGCAACTTCTTTGCATTCTACGCTATGTATGTACATTAAAAAATTTCACGGGAAGACCTCTGCTCTTCTCTTGACCACGTCAATGAATCCGTGACTTAAAAGCACAAAGGTTGAGGTGAGAAGTAGGCAGAGGAAGAAAATAAGAAATAAAAAAAACTATTTCGCTCTTTTTAACCAGTTTCTATCTTAGAGCAGTCGAGTTACTTAAGCCGAATCATGATTATTGTAGCTAAATTGCTTGGGTAATCAGAATTTGAGAGTATTCAATAAAATGATTCGTTGGTGGAGGTGGTGAAAATTACTTGAGCAGAGCGCATCTCATTTCTTCTCTTTAGTTAGGTACATACAAAATGAAAACGTTGATGTGCGCTATGTTAAGTTGTGAGATGGTAAGTGATGAATCCTTCCTGATTATAGTAATGATGGTAGTAAAGAACGGTGCAATAGCTACGGCACACACGGGGAATTCAAAATTTAAACATTGTAATCTTTATAACGTCGTCTTGTTGAGAGTACATTTAACGCCTGGCTTCATGCATTGCATCAACATTTTAGCATCGCCAGCTTCCTTCGCTTTAGGCAGTTTCTGTATCTGTACGTATTTCACTCCACTCCAAAGCACCGGCACAACACACACCGTAACAAAAATCTGTGATGTGCTATGCTTTTTCTTTATATAAATTCTTTTCATTGTTGTTATACTCTTCTCAGATAAGCCAACCGTCTAATATGATTTCATATATAACATCATTTTCAAATTAGTAAAGAGTCGTCGTTGGGGCTGAAAGGGATGAGCCTTGCAAAGATATTCACTCCATTCCACGCTTGAATCTTGTGTTTGTGTCCTGTGCTGTCCTGATTGAAACCACAGGGAGATTCCTTTGTTGGTGCCACATTATTATTATCATCATGATTATTTTCGTCGTTATTATACGCATTACGTACGTGTATAGGTACAGTGTACAATGAATTGTGTCCCACCGTCCTTTTGACATTGCCACGCCACATTACTAACGACGACGGAGTGGAAAGTGTGTCTCTCATCTCATTTCAGTAAATAGAGTAAAATTGAAGAGAAAGAGTGGTATAAGAGAATTAGAAGGATAAGGCTCCGCGAAGGAATTCAGGTGGGCCCTCGATTTCGATTCTTTCTCATCTCTCAAATTCTTTTAGTGGTGAGGTGAAGCGAAACAGACGCGACACGATCGTACACAATTTTTCACATCACGACTCTACCGCGTGAATCATTTATTCTAATCATATCGCTTTCCTTTCATTTCATATTCATTTTTAGAACTGGAAAAATGCTCAGAGCCGAACCCTCGCCTTGCCCACATTAGGAAAAGCCGCTTGTAATTAACGGTACTTTATCACAAGCAACAAGGGAAAGAGACGAAAGGGAAATCTCTCCTCCTTTGTATGTTCTGATTTACGGAAATAACTCTTTCGTTTTCACTTTAATAAAGGGAGCCGGGGTAGGTTGGGCTGTCTTCCAGTCTAATAATAACCATCATAAATTTGTAGTCATTGTCGTAGTTAGCCAATGCGGTCATCTTACAAATAAGTCTATACTTAACCAATTTCCATTTTATAATCCAATTTTCTCTTATTTTTCTTCACTTTTCAACCCTTTCAGATATCAGCTTCTTTTGGCATCACTGGAAAACGTCACTAGTTTTCCGCTTTTCGGCTTGGGCAGCAGCACATTCATCTATTGTGAGAGTCAACATGTGAAATGAATGGAAGAGAGTCAGCGAGTTACATATGCGATCAATCAGTCATATTAATTCAAATCTATCTTAAATAAGATTCTCAGAGATAGCCAATAAAATCAGGACTTGATTGAAAGACGAAAACGAAGCCAAGTCAAGTTGAGCCTCTTTCTCTGTCCACGTTCACCTTTGTTACGTAAAAGAATGGTTCGTTGCGCAGCTAATGTGTAAGTAAGTGAAGTGCTTCAGTGATGAAGAAAAAAGCTCGATGAACTCACATCTTCAGAAGAGCGCTTTTACTTTACACTTTGCAAGATTGCGTGAGTGTGTGTGTGGCTCGTAAAATATTGGATTTTTCTTTATTCCTTTTACTGTTTTCCTGTGCCTCTGTGTGCATTCGGGATTTGTTTGTGGTTTTAAACATTTTAATACCTGCGGGCGAGTTAGTATCAGTTTGTGTGTAGATAGGTTAGTTGTGCATCGGGAGGAAAAAACAAGATCGTCAGGTGGATGCATGATATGATGATATTATGCCTTCGTCTTGGTTCGTGTTACCTTACAATAACTCTGCTCCATTCAAACTCAGACTTTCGGTTCCGTTGCGTTACTTTGTGCCTTTTTGCATGAGCGTGAAAAACTTTTCGTGTCTGAAAACAAGTTTAAAGTTGAATTGAAGGTGGCTGAGGTTAAGAGTTGAGACTTTTTAAGACGAAGATTTTTTTTTACCAGCTTCAGCTTGACCTTATTACCTTTATAAGGTATTATTAAAAATTCATATAAAAATTTTACGCTCAAGATACAGGTTTAAGTGACATTTTTTTCGTAAGTTTGAAATTTGAAGTTATTATGACGAAACAGTGACTTTAGTGTTAGTGTGTGTGATTGTGTGATGGATAATTCGAATTTTGTAAAGCAGTAAAAAAACCGTGCAATGGGCCATGGCCTGGAATCAATGGCCTACTTTTTGCAAACTTGATTATTATTATTTATTGCTAGTTTCCAACAATTATTCTGATTTTCTGCTACTTTAGCTGGAATGAGTGTGGAAACGCTGAAAAGGTGAGATTAACTAAAATTACCTCCGACCCGGTTTTAACGTTTGGATTTTATTTTTACCTACTTTATTTATTTATTACTAATTATGAAATGAAATAGACAATAACTAACAGGATTATCTAAAAGTATAACTAGTCCCGATATAGTATAGTTTTTGCTCAATTTATAAATCAAACTGTTGAACTCTATAAACCATTCTATGAGTGGAAGTAACTCCACACCTTGTTTAAGGCAATATTTAAAGTGTACCTAATATCAGAATTATTATGTAGTAAAATGCTATCATATCAAACATACAACACCATATCATGTTGTAATACAACTTTTTATCAGTAAAGTGCCTAATTTTATTCATAAATTGTAATAGCTTGATAGAGCATAAATTTTGATTCTAATATCATTGTGAACATCATCCTTTGTTCTATCTACGCGTGTGCATAATATTTTTATAGTGTTGCATTCAAAGCAGATTCAGAAATCAGCTTTCCTGAGTACACTCTTTCGGGTGTAAAGTATTAATTACTTAAATTGCAAACATTCTTTGCTATGCTTATCTCCTGTTACCACCACTGATTAATAGGGCATGAGATGAGTAATGAATTTGTTACTGTTGAGATAATGCGCTATGCACTATGCGAAAGAGGCAGGTAAAACTGATTTCATGTGTAAAACACTGAATCATCAAGCAGAGTTAACACTCAAAGTGTATAAAAATTAAAGAGGTGAAGATTTTCAATATTATCAGAAATAAAAATTCAATAGCATTCATTTAATGAATCTAACTACAAAGAAATTACCGTGAAGGAATAATTTCATGATGTAAGAATTATTCGGTAGGGAATTTAATGAGCCGGTTTTGCACCAGATTTATTGTGCGAGTAATCCAAACTTCATGCACACACACAAAGGAATTGGAAACTTCATTGTACATTTCAATACAGGCATAACATTAATTCTCAGCTTAAGGGAGAGCCTTGACATTCATTCACTGAACTTAATTTGACAAAAGAATTAATGAAATTAAAAAAGAAATATCTTAATTTAAGTTGCATTTAATTTTATACAGTATTTTGCGTTCCACCGCCTCAATTTTCGTGCATTAAAAAAGCTACTTGTCACCGTCACTCTGATGCATTAAAAACTGTCTAGGTTTTTCTACTTGGAAAGATAATTGTGCTGGTAAGCAAGAATAATTCTACCCACTTAAAACTATCCACAAATTATACATCTATGCAGGACCACGAGGACCATACTTAGTGGGCACTATATGATTAAGAGCATGGTCATTTTCAAAGAAATATGAAACTTAGTTGTTTATCGTCCTTTTTGTATTTTTCATTTTTACGTGATTACTTTAATTTTATGAGGACTCCTCTATTCTTATGCACGAAAACAGAGCAGAACAGTGAAAATGACATTGGGAATGACTCAGCTCTGCCAAGTAACATTCACCGCACCAGCGACAGTTCTCTAGTTTTTGTAGTTTGATTTTATTATATTTAATAAATGACTCAGATCAGTTTTGAAAAAAAACATGAAAGAAAAATGACCAACGCAGCGGTAGGTTTATTAGACCTGGCATTCAAATGCATGTTGTTTGTGAAATTCCTGGCATCATTCCGTCGATCAGAGTGAAAAATTCTGAGGTCTTTATTGGTTAGTGAAACTGAATGTGGAACACTTTTTAAGAGCTATGAAAAATGTATCGGGTATATATCAAATGAAATGTCCGGCGGATTCTTTGTAGAACAATGCTTTTCTTTTCTCCTACTCACGTCATTCAGCTCACCTACTGAAAAAGCAAATAGAAAGCCGGACATGACAATTTTCAATTGGAATTAAAATGCAAACATTCGCAGATTGTTAAAGTGATAAAGAGTCCTCTATAGTAGAGCTTTCGAGAATGCATGAATAAAATGAATATTTAATTAACTTGGATTTAATTATGTACGTAGGTTATAAAGAAACTTGAATGGTGCATTTTTCTAAAATGATGTCATCTACATAAAAAATTAGGGAAGTTTAGTGAAATTGAAAAGGGAAGGGAAGTAAGGGAAAGGGGTTTGAATCAATCTTGGGCATGTTGGCATGAATTTTTTAAAAATTGTTTTACGGAAACAAAAACAAGAATTTGAAGCCTTGACCTGGCAGGCAAACATGATTCTGTTCTGATAGTTCTGTAACCATTTGAAAATGAAAATGTGAATTAAGTTTTTTCATTAATGTGTTTTCGTAAGATGATGAGGAGCCAGCGGGAATGCCTTAACTTTAGCCACGCTTGCCTTACCAAGCTTCCTGGTAGTTTGCCGCAGCTTCTGCTGCTGTGTACACAATTTTCAATCATGTCCAATCTGATAATATCAAAAGAGAAAAAAAATCGAATCAGTAACTTTAACTCTCATCTCGTTGAAAAATAAGGTTTCAAAGAAATCACAAGTGAATGACTAGTGAATGAAAATTCGTACATGCAGCGAAAAGGCTACGATTGCAAATAAACATGATTGTCGTCTTTCAAAATATCTTGGCTGGCGCTTCTGTGTTTTGAAGAGAAGAGCAGTGAGTCTCTAATTTTGAACTTAACCTACTTTGAAAAGCACTTTAAAATAATGCCTCAAGTTGAGTCGAGTCTTAGCAGGCTTTTATATTGTTTATTTTTGTTTTACAATGGCTGACTGAAATGATGGTGATGCATGGCTCTAAGTAAGATTCCTGATGCATATGAGTCTCATTCTCTTCAGAAGTATGTTCCACTGCCAAACAAATTACTGATAATAGTAATAAAACTGTATTAATAATAATAAATAGCTCCTTGTTTTATACGATACGTGGTGCATTATTCTTAATGTAATAAATGTTTAGATGAAACAAAAGTGCGTTCCGTATTTTAACTTGCATTTAGACGATTGAGAAAAGGAGAGTAATGTATCATTTTATATGTGACACATATCTAAATCTCAGGTAATTGAGTAAAGAATTTGGAATGCATTTTAATCTTACTCACTGCAACACAATTTGCATACATTAAAATATATTAATAGGACTACAATTTTTAAAGGAGATACAGAAAATTAAAAATGAAATGAAACTGCACTAAATGCGTTTGGAATTTGGATCCGCATGTAGGTGCTTCTGAACTGGGCATAACTTAATTCTGTCTGATATCTGTGTAGGCCTTTACATTAAGAAAACTACAAAATTTAATTATTATACAACATAGTACAACGTGTAAAGAGAAAAAAAAACAGTTTAAATACCGCTTTACTGAAATGAGATGCATTTTGATTTTTAAATCTACTTTTAATAGAAAATAAAAAAGTAAGTCATATGTAAGCCGGGCCAAAAACCTTCGACTATATTTTTAAAAAGCCAAAGCCACAATTTTATTCATTTATTTTATTAGTTTCGTACTTTTATTTATACATTAGGTTAAACTCAATTTGATAGCAGCCAAACAAATATACGTATTGCAATACCCTGAAGCACAAACAATACAATCTTATAAATATCATGCCATTGAATGCAACTTTAAACCGCAAAATAATTCTAAGAATAATCAAATTTCACATAAGGGAACAGAAGGATTAAGAGGGAAAAGGATTAGAAAAGCAGAGGCGAAAGAGCAGAATAAACTTATCGTTAAAATTCCTACCGAGAAAGATACCTTAAAATTTAGATGGTTGGTTGGTGGCTGGCGCAGATGCCATAATAACCTGCCTATGTAGCCATTTGATCAATCAGAGCGTTGCGCTTCGTCGTTGTGCATTCAATTTAGAAGAATGAAGAACAGAGGCAAAACGTGCTTCTTCACACTTCATTCTCAGTCTCCCCGCCATTCTTCATCTCAATTCGTTCTAATATAGTTTTATGGGAAAATGCTTTTACTGACGGGATTAGCAATTAGCCAAGATTTTGTAAACAGGCGTTAAGAGGGATTTCTATACATTTTTTTCAAGAAGATACAATATTTCAATCTGTTTTTCCTTTTATAGTAAGCTTTAAATTTCATGCTAGTCATCATTGCAACTTATGGATGTAAAGGATAAAGATTTGTTTAAATTAGATTTTATGTGAGAGATGTGATTGATTGAATTGTCAGCACGTTACAATAAGAATCCTAACAGTGGACACTTAAAATTTCAATTGTTTTCTATAGAGTAATAACTTTCACTTTGATTAATGCAAGTTCAGGGATGAATGTCAAAGTGAACATACAAAACTTTAATTGTCAAAACACATTACTACGGGCAAGACTGTTTTGACCCAAATTTTGCTCGTACAGAAATTTCGAAAAATCTCAGAAATAATTTAATTTCTCTCGTCTTTTCATTCTGAATGTGGAATCAATTTAAATAAAAACGAAAGTAACTGTATTTGTTTTATTTTTAATTATTGTTTTATTTTTAGAAAATACACTGAATGAAGTTGACAGCCAGGAACAACGGTTACAAACCACCTATTTATATATTGAATCGCGAAAACACGCTTAATTAGAATTGATCAATACAAAATGCGAATTCTACGCAAAGAATCGTTTCTTAAAACCATGAAGTCCCGTCAGACTCAGCCAGCAATGGAATCAGAGTTTACTGGATGCGACCAGCCGAATGTTCATCAAGTTGCAGAACCTGACCACATCATTATGCCAAACGAGACACACTCCTTAATCTGCTCTTCATTACCCCCATCCCACTTTGACTCCGTTCAACCTGCCATAAAAACAGACGCAGACATTTTCACGTGTCAGACATTAGATAAGCATAATTCAGAATGGAGATGGAAAAGGAGTGCCACGCCCACTAATAGCAAGGACAATTTGACTGACCAAGATTCTTTTCTGGGACGAAAACTTTTCCAGTCGTTCAAAAATGCAATAGTCCCCTCTCTATCACTTACATTCAACCTAAACAGAAGAAGAAAACTTTCTTCAAAGGAATTCCTCACGTGGAATCTCGTTGCCATCTTCATTATCAACCTAATTTTCTCGGTAAGCAAAACGAAAGAAATTACTTGCCATTATTGATTTAACGTGCGTGTAAGAAGGTGTTACAGTGTGGGTCTTGCATTACACAGACAGATAGGCGAAAAATTTATTTTGTTTAATAGAAAAATAGATTTGGATCCATTGTGATGTTTTGAAACGTGCCGTGAATGAAATCATTACATTACCAATACGCGGTCCCGTTAGAAAGAATGCCTTCTATTATATTCTAGTTAAGCATGCTTCGCGCTTGGTATTACTTTTTTCTTCTCGTCGATTATTCTTCAGTTCGAATTCTACTATCTACAAGCTTAATTTACAGTGTAAATTTTACACTACTCTGATACGTTTTGATTTTGTTAGAGGAAAACGTGATGATGATGAGCAGGTAAAACGGGGAGTTGAAAGAAAATTGTACCAAATATAGTAAAATAAAATCAAAATAAGTGTAACACAACGAAACGCACGCTGTGTGCAAAAAAAGTGCTTGCGTGCAAAATTCCGATATTCACCAATTCACCAAGATGATTTTAAGAAGATAAGCAATTTGCACCCAGAAAATGTATTGACAGTTAAAGTTTGTTAGATAGAGCAAATTTTTTTTTGTGAAAAAAATAACGCTATTTGCAATTAACTATCTTGAAAAAATTTAGATTAGGCATGAACTTCTGACGAAGCTTAATACTGAGCCATCGATGTGTACCTTTACTATTAGGAGAGATGCCGTGTTTAAGTTTGTTGATTGCTGTCTGATTATTTACCTTTAAAATTGCGTGATTTGATGCATGCAATATGATAAAAATTTAGACGTTAGAAATTGGTCATCATTTATTTGAGCGAGTCTTTAATGACAGTCGAATGCCTCTCTGTAAAAATAATGGTTCTAGTTCTGAAAAATACTGTACTTTGTTGTAGGCATCTTCTTTAGCTGATGAAAGAGCGGGTCTGGCCGCATGGGAGAGACCGAGTGGGATGCCAAAAATAGCAAGTTTGGAGGTGATGTGTGGCACGCAATGGATGGAGGTGCATCTCGAGTTCGACTCACCTTTCCATGGGCTTGTGGCTTCAAAAGGAATGTATGGTCACGAAGGATGTGTTTATGTTCCTCCCAGGTGAGTTAAATCAACAATTAAAAATCAATAAAGATTGCAAATTAATTAAACAATACTGATGATGTGTACAGTGCTTCAACTCGGCATACTGGCATAAATATGCTGCTTTCAATTCTTCAATAATTCAATCCTCTTTTATATTCGTCTTTGAATACATTTCAATTAGCGAAACATTATTATAAAATCAAAGTGCTTAGCCATAATTCAATTCTGATTAACTTTATTCTTTTCGAGAAAAAAATGAATTCGTTTTTTCTATTGCATGGAATTAGTAGCCCCTTCTAATGACGTGGCTGACGTCGCGTTTAAATTGGGATAAATGGGATTTAACTGACAAATATGTAAAATCATTTTTATACAAATGCGCTAAAACGGCAGCGCCTTAAACTTTAAATCGCCACCACCATCATAATAATCATCATAACAATGACAGCACAGAAATGAGCATTCATATCCCTTTTCAATTACGGACAATCGCATTCTACTGTTTATTTAACATAGAGAGATTTTAAAGTGTTTTGTATTCACTTGTCTGGCTTGTGCCCATTAAACGTGAAAACGCTGCGAAACTCTCTTTTACATTGTTTACTTTTGTTTGATACGAGATACGGCATGAACACAAAAGCACAAAGTATTTTTACTTTACATCCTCTTCCTGCCTCCTGTGACAGTGATCCTTTCCTTGCCTATGATGACTGTTAACAACTCCTTATAATTTCATGACGCCAGACGCCACCGGCATTGCAGCGAGCCGCTTACTTTTGAACAATGTATTTCTAAAATCTTATTCAAGAATATTTCATGATTTACATTGTTGAGTGGGAACGATGAATGAATGATGCACGACGGGCACAAGACGGTCATTTAGCACTCTGTCGAATTCATTGCTAATTACCTACCTCATTAAAATAAACCACGATCAATGTGTGACTGTAGCTGATTGTTTGTCGCGTCTACACAAAATGTGTGATCAAAATTCAGAAGAATCGCATAAATCGCGTATGTACATAATATGTAGAATTCGTGTCGTAAATATATTTAAATCCTCGTTTTGCACATAGGTCGGGCCAGACACAATTCGTCTTTACCATCCACTATGACAAATGTGGGACAAAGCCCGATAACCACGGCAAGTTTTACGAGAACACGGTCGTGGTGCAATATGATGAGGAGCTGATTGAAGCGTGGGACGAGGCAAAACGTTTGCGATGCGAGTGGTTTAACGATTATGAAAAGACAGCGACGAAAACCTCACCAATGGTCATTTCCGATTTAGAAATTGTCGAATTGAACTTTCACGGGGATAATGTAGATTGCTGGATGGAGATTCAAGAGGGGAAAGTAAGATGAATTTATTTAATTGTTGATGTTTAAGATCATAAGGTTTAATTTTGATGCTAGCTTAGGGTTAGGGATATAAATATGTTTTATACGGTTTGTTTAATTCTGTAATAAGGGTCCGTGGGCACCACCTCTCTCTGGAATTGTACCACTTGGTTCCACTTTAACAATGGTGATCGCAGTGAAAGATCCCACAGGTAAGAGATTGAATAGTTTTGTTTCAGACTAACTCGGTTAAATCGAAACTTATGCCTTCCTCGTAATAAAATTAAATTATAGGTGAGTTCGACATGAGAGTCAAGGATTGTGACGCTTCTGATGGCCAGAGTGGCAATATCCTTGCCTTGAGTGACGCTGACGGTTGCGTTGTGAGGCAGAAGTTGATGGGAAAATTTTCTAAGGTACAGATGTTTTTTAAATAGAAAAATACATTTGGCTACTTCATTTTCAAGACATCTAATTTTTTTAAATCTTTTCACTTGTTAGGTCAAATTGGATGACGGAAGAGCGACTGTTTTGACTTACGCTTTTCTAAGTGCTTTCAAGTTTCCTGACATGCTAAATGTCCATTTACGCTGCACTGTCGAAATTTGTAGACATGGGTGTCCCGAGCATTGCTCCAAGCTTCCATCGCCCCCAGGATCCCACGTGGCAGACGTTCATGGTCAGTTTTCCGACCAGGAACCCATTGCAGTACAGTCACAAATCTCTCAGAAGGTTGTCCGACCAAACAGCATTGAAGAGAACAATGAAGGACAAAGTGAAGGTCCGGAACAGATTCCTCATGACAAGCCCGACATTCACAACATGGGGTCACCTCAAAGCTCGGAGGAGATTCAGCAGAGACCTAACCACAACCAGGGACGTCCACCGCTTCAAAGACCCCCTCCACAAAATCAGCCTCCTCCTCAGCAGCAACCCCCTATGAGATATCCCCCTCAACAATATCCCCCTAATCTTTCCCAGATAATGCATCCTCCTCCACCGCCTCCTCCAAGGTACTTTGGAAGAGGAGGTCCACCACCCCCGTCTCATCTTTCAGTTCCACCCCCTCCAATGATGCGTCAACCGCATCAACCGCATCAATCACATCAACCACAACTGCAGCAGCAACCTCCAAGAAAATTGATCCCACCAGGCCTGTTGCGTCAGAGACCGGATATTTCTATCCTACAGCAACACAATCTTCCTAATATGAGACACCAGTTGCCAAACACAGGACCTCCAGCTCCAGTCTTTCCCTCACAAATTTACAAAGATGAGTTATCCCAGGAACAACATCAAAGGCAAGCGGAAAGAGTTCAGAGTTTGCTTATGCAGCCTGAGCACAAAAGCCAAGAAGTGAGAAGCAATGAAGGAGGTGGAGGAATCGCACGCCTGGGTGAAATCAACAGAGACACAAGTGAAGAAGCTGACGAGCTCAGGGACATTCTTAATGATGAAATAAGGGCAGAGAAAATTGTAGCACCACAACCGGAAGAGTCAAAGGAAGAAGAGGAGGAGGACGAACCAGAAATTCAAAACCTAAAGAAAGCCAGTGAAGAATTGCCAGCGCGTTTATTGCGCCAGCCGAGTCAACCTTTGGCACTAAAGGGTAATTTTTTTAACTTGTGCGTTGCAGGAATAATTTTAAACAACATTTCTCATGTTTGACCTTACTTTTGAAGGTGATCCAATCGAAGATGATTCGTTGTCTGCGGAGAAAGCAGCCGCAGCCAGGCCAATTTTCCCAAAGGGACCACGCAGCATGAGACAAAGGCGCTCTGTCTCTGGTTCCTCAGACACGATTGGTGTCCAGGGCAGTTTCAGTGTCGTCTCACAAGCGGATCTTCACTTTGCTCTGAATTCAAGCGCCCCCACGGCTCAGCAGCCTGCTGTCTTAAGGGGAAGAATGCCTTCTGAAGATTTGGTTTATGGAATTTGCATGCCGCGATTGGGATTCGGATTGATTTTCTTTGGACTGGGCGTCGCCGTCCTGGTCGCCATTTTAATCGCCTCTTTCCTCGCCTATGCTCACTACTCCATTCATCATTTGCAAACGGCTCAAGCTGCTCAACAACAAAAACGCAGGGGTACGACTGTGGGAATGGGCATGTCTTCACCGCAACAGGTATTGCCATTCCCTGTTATTATATTTAAGAAAATGTGGTAAAATTAATCGTTCATTGTCCATTTGGTACAGTTTTGGAAAATTAATTTCTGTAGCCTTTTGAAATTGATTACATAACTAATTGCCCGTTATTCAATTTGTTATTATTATTATTTTGTTTCACTGATGTTTTAAATAGTTATATTTAACTTGTATTTAGTTAAAGTAATATTGATTACAATTTTAGCTACAAATATTTTCTAATGATAAAAAGTTTAAAACATTTATTAATTGTAAGTTTAATATCGATATTTGCCAAACTCTAACTAGCCGCATTTTGTAATTTGCAAGCAGGGCATGAGGGATGCGAAGTGATGGGTAAATTATAAATAATTGCAAGCACATTTCCTAATTAAGCTACACGCTTTTAATGCTCAATAGTGATTGGATTGGGTTATCATCGTAAATCGTACGGACATTTGTGAGTAATTCATCAGAAGCTTCGATAAACTGCAGGGATTTATGCTGAAAAAATAATTATAAAATCTATGAATGTACAGAATTTAATTGTAATAATTAGGGATATAGTCTTAATATTTATTTTATTTATTTGTTTTTTTACCGTTACAGTAATTATTATATTACTATAATACAATAATACGTTTTTTATTATTGAATTTAACAATGCAGAATGCAGATAAGCAATGCAATTCAGAGATGTTTAATACAACTTATGTTAAAAATTTCATCTGAATAAAATATTTTTCTTTAAGATTTAGTTTAGTTTGCTATATTAATGTAATGAAGTTGTCGAATATTAAAGACTATAACATGAAATTGAAATTAACTGTTTATTTCAGAAAGCAAGGATTTACGTTTAAATTAAGATTATGAATTGTAGTAATGTGTTGTAATTGAGGAGCCGATGAGCGACAGATAGGATGGCCGAATCATTTCGAGACAAATTAATTTGAAAAAGTTATATAGTTCTAATTGAATTCCTAATTCAATGGTCGATCAGAAATGTTAATTCATTATACAATTTTGTACTCTATCATTACTTTTAAGTAAATAAAATAAAATTCCTTTAATGTGACCTTTTGGAATATTTATAAATGTATATGATATGAATACTGCAAGCAATTTTTTACATGGGCGTTTATTGTATATAAAACAGGCATGTTTTCGTACTGGTGCATTTTCGGTGACAGTTTATGAGCTTAATGTGAAAAAATCCTCTTATTATACTCGGTATATTACGTTTATAGCCCCGCAACTCCAATTTTTTCAATAATTCCAATAATTTCATGTGGGGCTCGGCTCATTTAGTGACCCTAATGGGTCATTTATTGTACTGGTTGAACATAGTAACGTTAACATATCATAACATTTTTCATTGTTAATGAAATTGAAATGGTGACTACTTAACGTAAATGAGATTTCCCTCATTGGACTTAATGTTAGGTTAGGTTTGAATACGGGAAAAGAGTACAGGTTAGGTTTCTACCAAAAAAGTACTACAATTCTCATTTAATTCAGGTTAAGTTAGGTTTGAATGCGAGAAAAGAGTACAGGTTAGGATTCCATTAAAAAATTAGAACAATTCTTATTTAATTTAGGTTAGGTTTTGTTTGAATGCGAGTTACGGTTCAGGTTGAGAAAATTCAAGGTTAGGTTTGAATACAAACTGAAAATTTTATTTATTTGAGTTATGTTGTATTTGAATGGCAAATAAAGGTGCTTGGTTACTGTTACAATAAATGACCCATTAGGGTCACTAAATGAGCCGAGCCCCACATGAAATTAGTATCATTCAACTCGTCTCGTCGAGTTCTACCCACCTGCCAAATTTCGTAAAAATTGGAGTTGCGGGGCTATAAACGTAAAATTCCTTATACTCTTCCAAGACTCTCTCATTGCTATGTTTCATTCATATATGTCTTTGGAATTGGATTAACAAACTTAACATTGATGACCTTTTTTGACCGTAGCAAATAAAAATAGATCTTTCTGGCATTCAATTACGTTACTACTGCCACCGCAGAATTAATCCCAAACATCATACCATAAATCAAGTACACAATTGGTGTCTCACATAAAATATGAAAGCCGGTTGCTCAAGTATAAAAAAGAATGTCCTTGGAACTGGTTTGTTTACACAATAGAGCAGAATCGACGAGTTTTTTTCCAGAAGCACGAGGGAACTTGAAAGCTGGTAAAATCTAAAAGATTCCATTCCTTCGATTTTATTTTATTTTTGCATTTTCTTTCTTAATTACCTGTTTAATTGTAAATTGTTTAAAGTTTGTTTGTGCATACTATAGATCAAACATGAATAAGTTAAAGTTTTGTGCCAATATTTCCATGATGTTCGTGGAGCATGAAGGAGGATTACTGAAAAGGTACGAAATCGCAAAGCGATGTGGATTCAAAGCTGTGGAGCTCTGGTTTCCTTATGAAATTCCAATCAATATGATTAAAGAAAAGAGGGAGGAAACGCAGTTAGAACAGATTCTGATTAACTCATATCCCGGTAAGTGTCAGTAGAATTAAAAACAACATTACTTAATTAATAATAATCAGTACAGCGTCACAGTTTGCTTAAAATTATTTTAGGAGATGCAAAACAGGGAGAATGTGGCCTGGCGGCTCTTCCAGGAAGAGAAGAAGACTTCCAGAAAGCAATGGAGCTAACGATTAGTTACGCGAATGCACTTAACTGCAAAAGGTTTTTGATAATGAAATATGGCCTTTAATAGAATCCAATACATTCAATTTGATTTGTGGTGATTAATTGCGTATGAATGTTTACTTAGGGTGCACATTATGAGCGGTAAATTAGATGCTAAACGTCTTCCTAGTGAGCAACACAAATGTCTGAAAACATTGGAAAAGAACTTGAGAAGCATTCTTCCGGAACTTGAAAAAAACAATATTGTTGGTTTAATAGAGCCCATAAATAATCAAACCGTACCTGGATACATTCTCAACAATTATGATTTAGGTATAAAGAGGAATACAACCATGCCATGACTTATATAAAAATCTACTCCAAACTAAATATAATATAATTGAATATTCATAGCGCTTTCAATCGTCAAGTCCATTAATAGTCCACACATTCGCATTATGATGGATTTCTTCCACTTACAACAAATTCATGGAAACTTGACCAAGCGTATCGAACAAATTCTTCCATTCACAGGTTGCAATACTGATTACAAAAGCAGTCAATTAAATAAACATTCCTCAAAAACCTCTTCTAATATGAAAGTTTCCTTTACTTTCAGGTCATGTTCAGATAGCTCAAGTTCCGGGAAGAAACGAGCCTGACACCCCTGGAGAAATTGACTTTAAATATATTCTTCGTTTGTTAGCTGAGAAAAATTATGAGCATTGGATTGGGTTGGAATACAAAGCTTTGAAGGATACGGAAAAAGGATTGGAATGGATGACCAGTTTTTCCAACGCTTCCTAACTCTGGTTTTGATTTAAGATACAAAATTAACTACTTTTGTCGAACATAACTTTTAAACACTTGCTTTTTGTAAGAACTTGAAATCAAAAAGTAATGTAATTAAACAATGGATTTCAATAATTGCATTATTAAACATCTGTATCTCCTGTCCATCTTCTTAAACTGTACTTATTTCGAGAATTTTTTACCCTCGGTTCAACTATTCCTAGTTTGAAACATCGTTGCAACTGACGCGCATAAGCTAGATCCGCAAGTTCTTGCTCCAGTCTTGCTTTTGCATCCTGACCGAATCGCGCCTCTGTAACTGAAGTGTCAAAGCTTTCTCGGTCAATGACAGTGTCATTAAGAACTTGTTCAAGTGGAGAGTTGGTAGTCTCTGTGAGTTTGATGGCACTTTCGCTTCGATTATCGGTTTTCACATTTAATTCTTCGGCTTCAACATCCAATTGAGGATTGGTTGAGTTATTTGGAACGTTCATTGTAGAATCCAAGACATGTAATATATCGGAGATAGATTCTGCTTCAAAATAAGATGAACTCACACTGCAAGTTGTCTGAACGTCTTGAATCAACGAGAGGTCACTGGATATCCCTTGATGACCCACGCTCGAGGTAGCGTTGACTAATTCGACTGTTTCCATTGTTGGGCGTTGATTTTCCAGTGCAGATGCAAAACTGGTGCTGGGAACGGCAGCTTCCACTTCACAACCGTTACTACCACTAGTGATTTCTTCCACTTTAGTTTTTAATATTTTACTGCAGCAGGGAGAAATTGTTTGATTTGGCGGTTCAAGCGATGACGTTGATGGGAGTACTTCAGATGGACTTAAATTACGCTTTGTTCGAGATTTAGAAGCGCGCGTCAATGGCCTATTTTCTTCATTCATTTCAGCATTGAGTTTCAGTGCTAAAAGATAATCTTGCTCTTCAGTAGTCCGAATAAACGATAGTCGTTTCTGCTCTTCTTCCTAAGAAAATTGATGTTTTTGATAAATCATATAATTTGTAATAAATAAAACTCAGACAGTGACCATTCTTAAAATAAAATTTACCTGTAAACGTTTCGCAATCTCCATGCTCTCCTGCTCCTCTTGTAACCTTTGATTTGCTAAATCATTTTCATGCGGGAAAAGCATCAGCTTCAATTCGCTAAATATTTCTCCAGGTTCTGAGGGGAAGGCTCCATCGAAAGGAATGGCTGCTGGCTCTGACGAGACATTACGGGTTTCATCGGTTGGTTCTGATTCTGAATCCTCTCCATTCAATCTAGTTTCCACCAGGCTAGGATACTAAATGTACACATATTTAAGAATTAGCATATAACTTTTTAATTGTAAATATTCAAGCAACCCAAATTAATTCTTACTTCATTCTGAATTCGATCCCACAGAGGTTTGTCAAGAATGTCATCGTTCTTCTTAACTTTTCGACTCCAAATTGACAATCGCATGCGGCAAACTGGACAGAGCAACGAAGTCTCATCTTCATGCTTCAGGTAACACTCTACACACATTGAGTGCTTGCAGGGAAGCGTCGTTGGCTTGATCATGATGGACCAACATATTGGACACGTGACATCTTGACGGCTTAACTTTCCTGGCTTTGTTACCTGAACGGATTTAAATGATTCGTATCTTCATGTTACGTAACTCTGTTTAGTGCAAATTGCATGAAGTCGGAATAAAAAATATACTTTACCAGCTCAAATAATTTCACTCTTTTACTGTCAATCTTGCGGTTTGATAAATCTTTAAACGGACGCCTTTTAACTGGTTGCGATTGACTCTTATGATCCTTGGCTTTAAAGAGAGTTGTGTCACCGTCGCCGCCATTTGTCTCACAACCCAGGCCGATTTCGGTTCCGTTCACCTCCATTTTCCAGGTTCTCGATGGTTGGAACAGTTGGAGTCACAGATTAATAATTTTCATATTGGAGCAGAAATGGAGTACTGCCACTGCGATTTCCGTCGAAATCAATGTTTTCAAATAAATTAAAATGATGCTCACGAACGAAGTCGAACTAATTAACAAACCGACGGTTGCTTGTAAAAAATGCTTTTACTTTTCGTTCCACACAAATTCAAATTTTGAATTTCCCACGCTTTTGATGCATGGGTAGTATTTATTTTAATGGGTCCTGCGTTTGCGTTTTAATAAATTTAATTGTAGTTACGACACGAGATGAGATATACGAACAGGTCCAGAATCAGTAAAAATCGAATGGGAATTGTAATTTACTTTCTTAATTTAAATATACATTTATAGTTAGCAATCCTTCTCTGGAGCCTTCACCATTTGATACCATCCGCACGGCCTTTGGGTTGTGTGTTGATAAGTGGCGGCGTCTTTATTGTAAATTAAGATTAAAATTTGATATGATTCTCCTTTCATTCAATTAAAATGTTGTAAACTCTGAAGAATTATTTATGTTAAACTGCCGGAAATGGAGGAGTTAAATAAAACGTACCGCATGGAACCCACATAAACTTCCAACAGGGATGTCCCTTGGTAAACGTTTTCTTATCGATTTTGTCCGGGGTTATCTTGGTCAAACTGGGCTGCTTTCCCGTCTTCAAATAATCGTCCATTAGGAAACAAAGGAAAGCTGAGTCCCTTGCTTTCAGGTCATAGTGGCCGTCATACTCGTCCTGAGCGTATGAAAAGTCTGTCCCAAAAAGAATTTTCAATAATCAAATATTGAATTATTAATTGTTTCAAAATGAATTGACACGGGACAGAAACAAGGTTATTTTTATAGGACTCTGTGCAATGCGTTATTCGAAATACAAAATTCACCTTTCTGACACATCAGAATGACCGCGATACAAATTAATGAAAGACCTGTCCGCATGATGATTTTACAGATGATTTAACGGTAAATTAAATTAGTGGGTTGGGGCGAAGAAAATGTAGAGTTGAATGGCTGCTTCAAGTCGGAACGAATGAAATCGGACGTAATTACCTTTTTCCTGCCGACTTCCGTTTGGATTTGACATAAAACTGTAAAAGTTAATTGGAAAAAAGAATTTGTGTCAACTAATTAGGGAAGTCATTTAATATCATTTTTATTGGCAATCCAACTGCTTACAATATTACATTGCGTCAAACACGCGTCTCCATTCACCATTGCATTTGAAACTGTCGTCCCTGAATTCCTATAGATAAGAAAATCTTGGAACGAAACATGCTTTTTTATTCAATATTACTTTTTGCACGGCTTAACTGATGGTTCAATCTTTTGTACATCTTTAATGACAATATGAACATTGACAAAGTTTTAAAAAATCAAAATAATCTGGCAATTAGGTATTTAGTTTTTAAAATATTGGTAAGTTTAATGACTTATTTTTATTTATCTCTCAACAAGAGAACCATTGGATTTTGGATTTTTAATAAATTGAGAATTTTGTTCAAGAATAAATAAAATCCAAAATGGGATGGTCGAGGTCCACTTCTCGCTTCCTTTTGCCGCCTGGAACGATCACTTGGAAGCCATTCATACTTCCAACCACACCAGGTTTAACTACGAACGTTTAAAGTATTTTATAATTTCCATTAAATCTATGCAATAATGCAATGTACTTAAATATAAATTTAATATTGTTAATTATAAATTATTTAGTCTACCTTTCTTATACTTGTCAGGCATCTTTTTTACAGGTTCAGGCATTTGTCCGCTGCTCAAATATTCATCAATCTGGTCACAAAGAACTAGAACGAGCCGGTCCCGAATAAGCACCTCTCGCTCCTGATATGATGGTGCTACAAATTAGGGAAATTGGTTTCCCATTATTATTTAGTAGAAAGTACAGCTCTCCCACAGTGACAACTTATTTTAATTACAACACAAATTATACTAGTTAACTATTAAAAGGTGACCTACCGATTCCTTGCCATACAAATAGAACGAACAGGACAATGGAAGCCAGGTGAGCCATTCTTTACTATGGCAGGGGGATTTTGAAGTGGATGTCTAATAAGTCAAATTTGCATATTTTGATGTTTTCGCTTAATCTAATAATTTTTAATGCAGCTTTGCTCGCTCAGTATGAATTTTTCTAAAGATTGGGTAAAGTAACTACAATGTAGATGCAGCAGGCTAAATGCAGAAAGACAATAGTGTAGAGAAAAATCAATTTCATTGCACATTAATCAATGATCTTAATGGGTGCCAATTAATTCCGAATTTTATATCTTCCGGAAATAAGGAAATAAGTGTCCGATCAATTAATGTTCTTGTTCTGTGTTCGATAATCACACTATGTAAAAAATTGTTGAAAAATAGAGTCGGTATGTTTGTACGTTACATGATTTTGTCGAAATAATAAAACTCAAATATAAAAGTTACAAAAGTTCTGTTATGAAACTGTTTTATTGCACAAAACATATATTATTATGTTGTTTGCTTAAAGAGTTGATTCCGACCTCGTACAGCTTTTAATAATAATTAGACATTATATAATCATAATTCTAATTACATTAGTATTTTTCCTTACCAATTATATTTATACACTATAAAAGTTTAATTTTAAATAATAAAATGAAACAATGCGAAAACAAGTCTCACATTTAAATACGTTTTTGGAACTGCCTATTTATCAATACCTGAATAAACTAAAAGTTTCTCTTAAAATCTCTAAGAGCTAATAAATACATTTGTTTAAATATAATATAATATGAATGTATGTATAACACATTTATATATAAACTTTTGAAATTGTATACTAATATAATTACAGCGCGTCATTATAGTACAGTACATAGTATTTATTAATAATTCGATACAAACTGGCTGACTGACTACTGAGTAATAAAAAACTGTACAATTTTAAGTGACCAATACAAAGTGAATCTTTATTAATTAATAAATCGTAATATTATATGTGGTATGTCGAATGAAATATAATAACAACCCGGTAAAGTTGCAATAATAAAATGTTTGAAATGTATATTAACATCGACTTATCGTTTGGAGACTCCACGTAAAATGTCGTACTATGATGGTGAATAAGTTGAAAGGTTTCCTATCTAAATACTTAAGAATTCGAGACGGTACGGTCATAAAAGTGACATGACTAAACTGGGAAACCTTTAGCTGACACAATAGATAAATGGTTTACCTATACAGCTCAGACATGATAATTTAATTACATATACGAATAAATACTAATTAACTGTCAACATGTAAAGTGCATTCGGTTTATAAGAGGTATGCACGTAATTCCTATACGCACAAGTTTCATTAAAATGACTCCTCCTGATCCTTAGTATTTGAAAAAAGTCATATCAAAGTTTTCTCTTTAAACAGTCTGCACTATTCATCGATCACAACAGATTTAATTGGCCATACATACCCAAGAATACATTAATTAAACAGTGGGTTCTGTGGTAAATGTTACACTATTTGATTTTGCTTTAACTTGAATGGACACAGCTTTCCCTTCGTCGTCTCACTCGAATCCTATAGCGGAGTTCCAAGTTTCATGGACTTCCGTTCCCGAAGTTAATTTAATATTTAAAAGTTATCTAGTAGAAATATTGAGATGAATTTTATAGAAAAATTAGTCTGCTATTAGAATTAGAATGCAACACTTTTAGATGAAAATGAAAACGGGCAACGAAGCGATATTGATATTATATGAAACTAAAAATATCACAACAAAAACACCTTTAGATATCAACAAGAACGTTATAAACGATAATAACAACGAACGATGTGACAGTCAACGCATTTTAAAGAATCGTTGACACGATTTTCTTATTTTAACAGCTTGGTAAAAATCTTTCTCTTTCGCTAGTCCTACCTACGTTATCTGAGAACACATTTTATTTAAATCAACGCATTTTGTCACTGTACAAGAATGTCATCAGAGGGTCATCAAGTTGCGAAATGCTTAATTGTACTATTCCGTACCACTCACTCGCTGGAACCCTTAGGTCATGTCATACAAATATCTCGCTTTATCTTACTTAATAAAACACTCGCTTTATGCCTTAACGTACTTCACTAATACAACGAAGAAGATGAAAATCGTTATCTTCCTGATTGTTCCAGAATGCGTAATTAATTGTAATAAAAATTCCTTGGGTGAGGTTTGTGTAAGCGTTATTTTATTCTGCAGGTCTCCACACGCAGCATCTTTTTAATTCGATCATCATATCTAATAAGAGTCAGCTCTGAGATAGCATTAAAGTTGAACTTTTCCCCAAGCAAATGACAGCAATGTGCTTGCTCCAGAAAATCATTCGAATTCAGTTCAACTAGATCGGGAGTAGGTAAATTTTTCATCACTCGGTCCTTCGTTTCACCCAAGTAGGTCATCACTTCATTCAACAGCACATATTGATGCGGTCGATCCTAGGGCAGGAAAAGAAAAACATAAAGGTAAATAAAAATCCCACAACGAATTATATATTTATATGCATCCATGGCCATGTAATGAATTAATTACCTTCAGTCGATATAAATTGGGTAACGGCATTTCGCTACTTTCAAACTCAAAACCGTCCAAGTCTTCGAGATCAGGCTCATCTGAGGGTGGGGCATCGGTCACGTCGAAACCGTTGTCGATCTGTTCTTCTGACCATTTTCCCGAACCACGGAACTCCCAAGATTTGTCCTCCTTGCCTTGAACGTCGTTGATATGCTGCTGAAGCAGCAATCTCACGGGTTCATGGTTTTCAGCCAGTTCCAACGGCGTCTGCCCGCCGTATGTCGCCACGGTAGGGTCCGCATTGAAGGAAATGAGCAGTCTGACTAGTTCCACGTGGCCATTCTCACATGCCTCATGCAGGGGTCTGCAAAATCGAAAAACAAATCAACAAATTAAAATTTACCCACGCTCAAATAGAAATTCATAATTGAAAGTTTAGAGAATGTGAAAGTTTTACCGAATGCCTCCAGGAGCAGCCTGAGATGGATTAGCCCCATACTTCAATAATACTTTGGCCACTTCCAAATTCCCCTTGATGCACGTCTCATGAAGAGGCGTGTAGCCAGCATTGTCCTTGCAATTCGGTTGGCCGTTGTCGGTATCGAGACACCACGTAGCTACATCTGGATAACCAAGTCGAGCGGCTCGGTGTAAAGCTGTCTCTCCTAAACCCTTGTTCAGCACCCAGCTTCGCACTTCCGCCTGAATATCCTCCGCATTTGTGTTCTTCTCAGCGGTAGACTGTAGAAGTGAAAAAATCAGAAATGAAATTACATGACACTTTGTGCAATAGCGAAATACATCAAAAATGTACAACTGTGTAAAAAACGAAAGAGTCAGATTTTACACTAATCCAAATAAAACTTTGATATATAAAACAGGGGGAATTAATTTTCTAATTTTGTTAGATTAGTTTAATGCAACGCTAAAAAGGAAAACTAAAAACTACAGATTATTCAAGAATTTAAAACTTACATCATAAAAATTGTGTTCCATTTTCATGATTGGGGATCGAAAGTAAGCCAAGCAGCGGAAAGAGTTAAGTACGTATAGTTTAATTTGATGAAAAATTGCAATTAATTAGTTATGAAAGGCAATTAATTATTGAATACGAAATTGCATAATATTATCAGTACATTACATTACGGGAAAGACTTGCATTATTAAATTGCAATTATTGCAACCATTAAAGAGACTGAATAATTCAGTCTGAATTGTGTGACAGGCACACTTTCTTTAGAATACAAAATAACTGGAATTAAGTGAATGGGAATTTGGGATTGTGCCATGCGTCTGTGAATATTGTTGAGAGAGCTTCTACAAAGAAATTTTTTATCAATCAACCCACAAGTCAACCCTTTTGGTGGTGAGTGGTGACTGGTGACTATGAAACTTTGTATTTATTAAAGCATAAATATCCCGTCTCTGCTTCATTCAACAATAAGGCAAAGTATTTAGAATGAGTGATGTGATATCTGAGAGAGAGCGAGAAAAAAATGAGATGGAAATGAAATTTAGTAACTCAAGAACCGACTCACCTTAACCCGTTTTGGTGGAGGAGCAGCTGCGGAGCCATCGACAGCGGTGGCTTTCTTCTTTTTGCGAATATAGTCGAAACCACTCTTGAACTTATTTCTTTTCGTCTTTTTGGCAGCCGGAGCGGTTGTCGCTGCAGATGTGCTCGACGATGGAGAAGGTACTTCTGCGTTGGGCAATGCCTCGCTGGTTCCAGCAGCTCCGTTTCCACTTCCACTGCTGTTGCTAGCTTTTGCACCGACTTTCTTTTCTTTCTCACTACTCACGTCTTCTTTTTTCTCCACTGATTTCACTACCGCGTCTATTGTTGCTTTCACACTGGCACTCGCGTTGTTATTATTATTACTATTAGAAGCTGGCCCACTTTTGCTGTCCCTTTTCGCTGCAGCCTTCATCTGCTCCACAGCTCTTTCAATCGCTGGCTCGTCTAATGAAGACTCGGAAATATCAGGTTTCTTATCTAACGCCGTTTTTGATTTTGATCCTCTTCCCTTTCCCTTTGTGGTTTTCTCCTTCTCCTTTTCTTTCTCCTTCTTCTTGCTGGCATTTCCATCTGCTGCTCCTTTAGCTGGAGTCGTCACCGGAGACGAAGAGTTGGAAGCGGCTGTTGGAACCGGATTCTTGGACGAGCGACCTTTTGTTTTCTTTTGTTTGCTCGCGCTTTCCACCGGTTTCTCTTTAATGAGATCGGATAAATCCTTGTCCTTCTCGGGAGACTTTTCTCTTTCCCTTTCTCTTTGCTTGGACCCTTTGGCAGGCGTGTGCGGACTTTTATTCTCCTTTGTTGACTTTGCTGGCGAAACTCCACTCTCCCCGATGCCTCCCGTCACAGAGGAAGCCGTTGATTGAGCTCCGTTCCCAGACGGCGATAATGACAGCGAAGAAGGCTTAGCGACTCGTATCAACTTGTGAGGCATTCTTAAACTATTTTTCTTAAAATCAATAAGCTCTTCTTCCCAACCTGGTCGTTGAAATTCAGAACCATCACCAAACACTATCCTCTTCTTCTTCTTCCCAAGCTCCGTTCTCATAATCCATTCCTCACCAGAAGATCCGCCGCCAGCCTCTTCGTCTTCACCTGGACATAGAAAAACAAAAATGGTTAAAATATATGTCAAGAACAATTTTTAGTCTTCTTTAAAACACTTTCACATTTTTTCCATTACCAACTGTCCCTTTCTGCAGGTCGTTGCCCACAACTGGACTACTATCATGCTCCATACTATCCATCGATGCAACTACAGAGACCTGCATGTCTATTTAATACTAGTGTTGAGCTATTTTCAAGAACTACATTTTAAAAGACTTTAGGCAACTGAAATGTTGCTTCCGAAAATGATATTTTCTACCATAACCGCAGTAAATCGGTGTATTTGCAGTTTTTTGTCACGGAAAGACACACATGCACACACACTCACATGCATAAAACGACATGCTATCAAGGAATGACACGAACTGGCCTTATTAATCTGATAAGCTTGTCCCTGTCCCTCGCAAAAATAATGATAAAACACAAATGGCAAGTTGGGCGGAACAATATTTTCACTCTTTTATTATTACATTACAACAGAACTTTATTATCGTATCACAATTTGTAAGTGATCAACAAATCAACTTCTGGATAAAAAAAAGCCTCAACTCGGGAAGCCCATATCACAGACTAAAATATCCCTGTCTGGAGAAAGAAATAAATTCATCTGTCTGTAACTGCTGGCTGGAAGATTTAGTGAATTGGTTGTTTGTGTTGTTCGTGGTGCATCATTGACTTTCCTCAATTCAATACTGCGATTAATGAGCCTCATCTCCTCCATGCCACTTTTTCTCCATAACCTCAACTGTGGTGTGATATTGTTAATGTTATTAAGTATTCCGCAGTGCAACACAGACGGAGCCAGGATCTATCTGAAAGAAGCAGACCATTTCACAATTGTACAATATACCACACTCTCGCTCGCGTCTCCTCAACCCAACTACTTAACATAAACCGATAATATAACTATAACATAACGACCACCATCATCATTTCGCAATAATCAGTGTTCACCACGCTACGCTTCTTCTCCATGTTCACTCGCTCTTCGCTCAGTCAATATCATCATCCTCGAAGCCCCTTCTGCCTGAGGAGTCGAAACGAAAGTCATGGATTCATTGAGAAGGAGAAGAGAGCTCACATCGCATTAAAAAGCGAAACGAATCGTTTATTAGCACTGACAATGGTTCAGTGTGTGAAGAAGTCGAGTAAATGGAGCCGCAGTGCCATACTTTATTACGCTTTGCTGTACACAAGGATTAACAAAAAGTGTGCACTAAAAGATGATGTTGATTAGTAGAATGAAGAAGGAAAATGTCAGCAAAAAATGCGAAAATAATAACGATGCATAATCATCGTGATTACGTGAGAGTGGTGAAGAAGGCTTTTATGCGTAACTCAGAGCAAAAGCAAAACTTATGCGTGTGAAGCCGAGTTTAAGTCGATTTGTATTTGCTCATTTTAAATCTCTTTCTGTCACAAATATTAATGCCTATGGAAGTAAAATAGATTTTGTTATCTACCGTCTATCCATTATTGTTTGTACGTAATAGATTTTTATCGGTCAAACATTTATCTGTATCTGTGTGGCCACAATCACAACATACTACATAGTAAATAATATCTATCTATAAATATCAGGAAGGGTCTGCAATCTGCAATGATATTTTGTTTTTATTGCCACTCCAATTTTAGATCACGCACGCGAGCAAGTTCATGGAAGCAAAACGGATTGCCCCTTATTGAAGATCGTAAAAATAATAATGTATTTAAAAAATATATACAGCTCGGCTCTAACGAACTAAATCATGTTTCATTAAAATAAATCATAATCACTATAATTTTACTTGATGTGGAAAAATTTCGATACGCACATATTAAACTGTATTAATAATTCTACGTTGAAAAATTATCCATTATCTGAGAGGTAGTTTAATGCTCCCGTGGTCAGAATTTATTTCCTAAACAAAGTTGGATTCATTTTTATAAGAACCATGCAATATTATAAAAGCAACAACTGTCATTCCTTATTTTGAAGATAAATACACATCCATTTTTGTAGCAATCATAATATAACCTATAACGTGCTGGTGGATATCTACTTACTACTTTACCCTCCCTCACTGATTGGCTTGAAATGCAATTGTTGATCAGTGTAGCAAGCTAAAAGTGTGCAGACATGCACAATATTTTTATTGTTACCGGCCGGCAGTTCATATTTCAACCAACAAATACCAAACGTAAACCAATACTACCAACCGAAACAAACAATGTACTGTTTAACAGTGACTGTTGAAAGATATTTATACCAATAATGGACAAATTTCAATCAGCTTATTTACACGTACACTTACACTCAATGAGAGTCAGTCAGCACTATAGTGTCAGACTTTATGTCACGGAACGGAACCCACTTCTACAAAAGACTACAATGCCTATGAGTTTAGGTACATAGAGATTAAAACATTTTCACGGCGGTGTCATAAAAATAAAGAACACTGAACTTTTCTTTTATTTGCTAATACAGTCCTCTGCCTCTCTTTTAATACTGAACTAAAGTAAATGAAAACTTCGCTCATAGTTTGAAGTTTATTAATATTAACTTGCCCTTTTAGCAATACTGAGAGATTAAAATTGGTTTATTAAACAAATTGAGCAAGCTAACTGTTCTTGTGTGTGTAGATTGTCGATTATGACTTTTCAATAGCTTGAGGCTTAAGGCTTCATCAACTCCATAGCCATAGGATAGATATTCTTTATTGTTTTTCCTGGTACACACATACACGTTTTATGAATCGCTAGCTCATTACCTTGAAAAATTCATTATGAAGGCAAGGACGTGGTGGATGAAGTAAAATAATCAGCGGTAGTTATGTGATGTGTTATTGTAACGCTATTGGTACATACATGCAACATAACAACTTCTTTAATGCACTGTGGTATTAACAACGTCCTGTAGCTATTGTTTATGTCAAATGAGAAGGTTTAAGTATTATCACTGAAAAGAAAGCTACACATCTAAACGTAAGTTTTGAAAGTGATATGAAACGAAATAAAGTATAACGCAGAAAATTATGATTTATTAGGGCATTTACACAGTAAATTCGATTTAAGATTACCACTTCTGTGAAAAAATCAACCTTGCTATTTCCACATAAAATGTCAATTGTCATGCTTAATCGGACCGTTACTAGTTCAAGGAATTTATTGAAGAATACGACTAATAATCATTACATAAAAGATAACCTGCGCGTGGATTCCTTTTTGATTCACAAAAATATTTTACTATATTTTGCGTCATTTTACTATTTCATTCATGCTTGCCTCGC
>VYYJ01000237.1:0-78719 GCA_021029165.1 Cyphoderus albinus
GTTACTGTTTGTGTTTGGGTTCACTTCAAAAATGATTTCACCACAAAAATGATTTCACTCACAAACTACAAGCAAAGCCGTCTTACCATTTCAGTTTGCAACCGTCCTTTCGAATGTCATTCACTTCAAGAGGACCTTCCGGTGGTCCAGGCTTGGAAATGACCAGAACCTCCACCTCTGCTTCATCTTCACCCCACTTGTTCGTGGCGACAATTTTGTACGTTCCACTGTCCTTCCTCTCGGGATTGTCAAAGTTGAATTTCGAGTTGTTGGGCACGTTTGTAATGCGGCGATCGCTATTTTCCGAGATGGACTTTCCGTTGTGTGTCCATACTACCGTAGGTGTGGGCTCGCCCTTAATCTTTACATCCCAGAAGAACGGCTCGCCAATTCTGACGTTGATTCTCCTCAGCGTCTTCCTGTCAATCTTTGGTTTCACCTTGCGAGGTTTACATGTGACTGGCTCACTGGCTTTGGATGGATCTCCAGGTCCAGCGGCGTTCACCGCCTTCACACGGAACTCGTACGTCTGACCTTCATCGAGACCATCCACACGACCGGATGTATCGTCACCCTTGATGTCTGCTGCTTTCACCCATTTGCCACCTGGTTCCTTCTTCTCGATAATGTATCCAGTAATGGGGCTTCCACCATCCTGAGTTGGCTTTTCCCATTTAAGGTCAACAAAGTTCTTGTCCCAGTCTGTCGCCTCTACATTAGTAGGTGGTCCAGGCTCATCGAACGGATTCTTTGCAATGATAGGTTTGTCGGTTTCCAGAGGTTCGGACTCTCCCTCAGAGTTAACCGCGCTCACCCGGAACTTGTACTCTTGTCCAGGCTGAAGGTTATTAACGACCATCTTGGGTTCGGTAGATTTTCCAATGGGAATCCACCGACCAGTCTCAGGGTCAAGCTTCTCCACGGCATAGAACTCAATTGGAGCACCACCATCGTCGAGTGGAGCTCGCCAGTTTAGAGTGCATCCCTCCTTATGAATCTCAGACACATCCAACGGTCCCTCGGGTTTGCTTGGTTTACTCAGAACGGTTACGTCAACGGTACATTCGTCCTCACCGCAGTTGTTGACCGCTTTCAGGGTGAATTTTCCAGACTGGGCACGCGTGGCGCCGCTAATTGTGAGACGGACTCTGTAGTCGTCCTTTTCAATGGAGATATTTCCTCCTGCCTTAATTTCTTCCCCGTTGATTGACCAGATCTTGGAGGCTGGCGGTTCACCAGTAACTTTCACATCAAATTTAATCACTTGGCCAACCTTCACCTGCATATCTTTCATGGTGGCCCTGTCAATTCTTGGGGGTTGTCGCCGTGACTTCGCTGTGATAAGGTCTGAGGCATCGGAGGGCTTGGATGGTCCCGCTTTGTTCACAGCCTTCACACGGAACTGATACTTCATTCCTTCAATCAAGTCAGGAACTCGGCCTTCGCACTTGTCTCCAATTAATTCTATGGCTTTCTGCCATTTTGTGGAGTATTCGTCTTTCTTCTCAATTATGTAGGAAGTGATCGGTGCACCACCATCACTCTCCGGTTCAGACCTGAATCAAAAATAAAATAAATCAAAAAATGATAAAATTATTTGCAATTCTTTAACCATCATGCTTATCTTACCATTTCAGGTCAACATGGTGACGGTCCCAGTCCTTGGCCACGGGTCTGCCCGGAGGACTTGGCTCCTCAAATGGATTCTTGGCAAGCGTGGGGAAGTCAGTTTCCAGAGGATCAGATTCTCCTTCTGAGTTTACTGCCTTTACACGGAACAAGTATTCCTTGCCTTCATTCAGTCCGGTAACGTCCATTTCGGGTAATTTAGAAGTGCCAACTGGCACCCATCTTCCGGTTGAGAGGTCCATTCTCTCCACGACATAATGATCGATAGGTTCTCCGCCATCATCGAGTGGCTTTTCCCAATTCAGTTTGCAACCATCTGCCTTAACATCTGAAACCTTAAGCGGACCCTTCGGCTTGCTAGGTTTGCACAGCACAGTTAATTCAAGGTCAACCACGTCCTTTCCAGAGTCATTCACCGCGGAGATTGTGTAAACTCCGGTATCAGCACGTCTGGACTTGACCAATAAAAAGTTGCTCTTGTAATCTTCATTCTCAATTTTCAGTCTCTCATTCTTGATTGGTTCTCCCTTCAGCGTCCATGTGATCTTTGGTGGAGGCTCGCCCTTGACGTCAATTTCCAAGTTGAGCATTTCTCCACTTCGAATAACCCTCTTGCCCAGGTTCTTCCTGTCAATGTACGGTGCCAAGAAACGTGGTTTTGCGATCACGCTCTTTGAAGGATCTGATGGTTCACTGGGTCCCGCTTTGTTCACAGCGACCACCCTGAATTCATATTCATGATTCTCCTGCACGCTGGTCACTTTCGCCTTTGTCTTATTTCCAGGGAAACTTCCAGCGTCCACCCAATTCCTCGTCTCTTTGTCTCGCATCTGGATAATGTATTTCTCGATGGGTGCACCCCCATCCGACTTTGGTGCCGACCTTTTTTTAAAATTTAGATCAATAATATTGAAAAATATGTAATTTATTTAATTTTCGTCACTTTATAGAATAGCCATCTTACCATTCCAGATCGACGTAGTCCTTATCCCAGTCTGTGGGTGTGGGCCGTCCTGGCTGGCTGGGAGGGTCGAATGGATTCTTTGCAATTATTGGCTTGTCACACTCGAGCTCATCACTGCCACCCTCCTTGTTGACTGCTCTAACTCTGAATTTATACTGCTTTCCCTCCTGCAGTCCCGTCACCTGAAAGTCTGGGGTCTCTGACTTTCCACAGGGTACCCAAGTACCAGTCAAAGGGTCGAGCTTCTCAATTTCATAGTATTCGATTGGCGAGCCCCCGTTATCGTCTGGAGCTTCCCTAAATTTCAAAATTAATAAAATTACTAAATCAGTAATAATCGGTATTTAAGGCACCCGTAATATTTTGCCTACTTTCATCAACACTCGCATAAAGCAGGCTTACCATTTCAACTTGCATCCATTCTTGGTAATGTCACTGACATCCAGTGGGCCCTTGGGCTGGCTTGGTTTGCCCAGCACTGTGATTTCAACCTGCGCCTCATCCTTTCCACTGTCATTTACAGCGGTGATTGTGTAAATTCCAGAGTTGACTCGTTTCGCTCGCATCATGTGGAACTTGGTGTTGTAGTCAATGCAGTCAATGCGGAGAAGATCCGTCTGCTCCACATCCTTTCCATTAAATGTCCAAGTTATCTTTGGAGGTGGCTCGCCCTTCACGTCAATATCCAAGTACACCTGTTGTCCAACTTTCACCACCGTTGGTTGCAAATTTGTCCTATCAATCTTTGGTGCGAGGTATCTCGCCTTGCACAGGTGAGGCTTGCAAGACTCGGATGGATCTCCAGGTCCCGCTTTGTTTACCGCTCGAACACGGAATTCGTATTTGCTTCCCTCTTCCAGTTTGTGCACAGTGCCCTGGCAAATATTGCCTTCAATCTCTGCACATTTTGTGAATGCTCCGCCAAACTGGTCAATCATTTCAATAATAAACCCAGTGATTGGACTTCCCCCATCTTTTATGGGCGGATCCCACTTCAACTTTGCCGATTTCTCGTCCCAGTCAATGACATCGGGAATGCCTGGTGCACCCGGTGGGTTGAATGGGTCCTTAGCAATGATGGGTTGGTCATTCTCCAAATTGTCAGACTCGCCCTCTTCATTTGCTGCTCGAACTCTGAACTGATACTTGTGACCAGGCTCGAGACCAGTCACGTCCATTTCTGTTTGAGCCCCGTCAACACGTCCGCAAGGCACCCAGCGGCCAGTGACAGCGTCCATTTTCTCCACAATGTACGACTGAATTGGAAGGCCACCATCATCCCGGGGCTTTCGCCTTTTCAAAAATAAAATAAAGAAAAATGCAAGTGAGTCATATTTCCATTGAAATTATAACACTCGTGCAAAGCAGTCTTACCAACTGAGGTGGCAACCCTCCTTGTGGATATCGGAGACTTCCAGAGGTCCCTCTGGCTTTCCAGGACGGTCCAAAATGTTAATGTCCACAGTGGCCTCATCCTTGCCCACTTCATTCTCAGCGATGAGAGTGTACTTTCCACTCAACTCTCGGTTCGTCTCCTTCAAGTTCAACCTCGTGTTATAGTCTTCATTCTCAATCTTGATGTTGTACGCATTCTCCAATTTGTTTCCCTTGAATATCCATGACATGGTTGGTGGAGGTTCGCCTTTCACATCCACATCCATCCGAACAATGTTACCAGCTCTGACCGTGACCGTTTGCATCTTGTCTCGGTTGATGTGTGGCTTGAGGAATCGTGCTTTCGCCACATGGGGTTTGGTCGGCTCCGACGCCTCAGATGGTCCTGCTTTGTTGACGGCGCGCACTCGGAATTGATACGTCTGTCCTTCGATAAGCCCAGTGACACGGCCCTTACAGTCGGGGGTGTCAGTCACCAGAGCCTCCTCCCACGTTCCAAATCTGTCTTTCTTCTCAACAATGTAGTGGGTGATGGGAGCTCCACCATTACTTTTTGGCATTGCCCACTTCAAGTCCACTCGGTTAACGTCCCAGTCTTCAAATTCGGGTACTCCCGGAGGACTTGGGATGTCAAATGGATTCTTGGCAATCGTCGGCTTGTCAGTTTCAAGTGGCTCAGACTCGCCCTCCTCGTTCACAGCTTTCACACGGAACTGATATTCGTGGCCTTCTTGGAGACCAGTAACATCAAAGGATTTTGCTTCAGGTCCCACACGCCCAGCTGGTACCCACCGACCCGTCGCCAAATCCATTTTCTCCACGACGTACGCCGTGATTGGTTTACCTCCATCATCGAGCGGCTTCTAAATTTGCAAGAATTTTCCATTTTAATAGCATCGTTAGATAGATTATGCTAAGAAAATTATTAAGAGAATTAACATTTTAAATCTATTTTCAATATATCTGCTTTCACATTCAGTGAAAGATTTGCATTAATTTAATACCTCCCAGTGAACCCTGGCGGCATTCTTTGTCACATCGGTGACCTTCATGGGGCCCTGCGGCCGACCAGGTGCACCCAGAACGACAAGCTCGACATCAGCTTCATCCTTTCCGTGCTGATTCGTTGCGATGATCTTGTAAATGCCATTATTCTTTCTAGTTGCTTCTTTAATGTCAAATTTGGTATTGTAGTCAATATTGGTAATTTCAACGTTTGGCTCCGACACTTGCTCATCCTTGAGCATCCAAACAACCTTTGGCGGCGGTTCTCCTCGAATGTTGACATCCAGCTTGATTGGCTTGCCAACTTTCACTACAGTCTGTTTCAGGTTCGTCCTGTCAATTCTTGGCTTGAGGGCACGGTGCTTAGCGATATGTGGCTTGGTTGGATCTGACGCAGGAGACGGTCCCGCTTTGTTCACCGCCACAACTCGAAACTGATACTCACCGCCTTCCTTCAACTCAGTGACTTTAGCAGTGAGCTGGTCACCAGGCACCTCGACTGCTTTCTCCCATTCTGGCTTGTATTTGTCCTTTTTCTCAATAATGTATTTCTCGATGGGTGAGCCACCATCACTTTTGGGAGCTGAAAAAAATCAAATGTAACCTTAAAAATTTGGTAGTCTATAAATGTGTTATTTGAAATAAAAAATTGATCCTAACCTGTCCATTTGAGATCCACAGATACATTGTCGTAATCGGTAATTTCCGGTGTACCGGGTTTCCCTGGCTCGTCGAATGGATTCTTCGCTGTGATGGGAACGTCAGTGACCAAAGGATCAGAGTCACCTTCGTCGTTGACAGCGACGACGCGGAACTGGTACTCTTGGTTCGGTACCAAGCCCGTCACTTCAAAGAATGGAGGCACCTGGCTTCCTGGGCACTTGCCCACTCTCACCCAACGCTTTGTTGCCATGTCCATTTTCTCGATCTCATACTCCTTAATTGGCAACCCACCATCATCCTCTGGAGCTGACCTGAATTTCAAAATTAAATTTAATAATAAACGACATTTTCCATTTTAGAAAGCCGTAGCTGTAGAAAGCCGTCTTACCAGTGGAGTTTGCAACCTTCATTGTGAATGTCGGTCACCTTAAGGGGTCCCTTTGGTTGGCCTGGTCGACCGAGCACGACAAACTCGACCGTTTCCTGGTCGACTCCAGATGAGTTTTCTGCTTTCAGAGTATACTTGCCTGTGTCTGACCTTTTGCAGTTTTTAATTGTGAAGTCAGTGTGGTATTCCTGGCTTTCAATCTGAATTCTTTCACTGTTTGTGAGGGCGACTCCATCTCGCCAGGACCACGTGAGTTCTGGTGGCGGCTCGCCGATCACGTCAACAGACCATTTGTGGGTGCGTCCAGCCTTCACTGTTACGCTTCTGAACTGGTCGCGGTCAATACGAGGCTTGAGATAACGGTGTTTGCATAAATGATTTGGTGTTGGCTCCGAAGGCGGCGACTTGCCTGCCTTATTCACTGCAATAACTCGGAACGAGTAAATCTGTTTCTCTCGGAGACCCTCTACAATACCTTTGCACTCGGCGTCGGGTGTCTCCAGAACAGGCTGCCACTCGACAGTCAACTTGTCCTTCATTTCCACAATGTAGTGGGTAATGGGACGGCCACCGTCATTTTCGGGCTGTTTCCAGTTGAGCGTCACAGACTTATTGTCATAATCAACAATATCAGGACGTCCTAAAACAGAAGATACAAAGTTAGTGCTTCGAAAGTTATTCAGGAGCAAGTTTATTTATTAGTGTATTTTGAAGATGAATAAGTCGAAATTGAACTGCATGAGGTGTATAAAAGTTCAACAAGAATATTACCAGGAGCGGATGGTTCGTCGTATGGGTTTCTCGCAGTGATTGGCTCGTCACTTTCCAGCGGCTCGGATTCACCCTCCTTGTTCACAGCTTTCACACGGAATTTGTACTTCTTTTTCGCTGTCAGTCCGTCAACCTTGAATTTGGTTTCTTCTGGACCAACCTCACCGGCCGGAATCCATCGTCCTGTATCCATGTCCATCTTTTCAATGACATATCCAGTGATTGGAGTTCCTCCATTATCTTGAGGCTTTTTCCAGGATACTGTTATATGATCTGAGCGCACTTCTTCAGCTTTGAGCGGGCCTTCTGGTCGGGCCGGTTTGTCCAGAACGACGACGTCTCCGACCGACACGCATTCTCCGGATGAGTTGGTCAGTGTGAGTTTATACTTGCCAGAGTCTGCACGCACAGCTTTCCGAACAGTGAGAACTGTGTTGTGTTCATACTGCTCAATCGTGACTCTGTCACCGACAATGTTGATCTCGCTGCCCTCGAGCATCCAGCTAACCTCTGGCTCTGGCTCGCCTTGGTACTTGATGTCGTATTTGATGATTTGACCCTTTTTCACAACAATATTTTTCAGACCATCGCCCACAATGAATGGCTTAACGAAGCGGGCCTTTGCGATGATTGGTTTCGAGGCGTCAGATGGTTCTCCCGGACCAGCTCTGTTGACAGCACGAACTCGGAATTCGTATTGCTTTCCTTCTGTGAGTCCGTCTACTGTGGCCTTCTCCACATCACCCTGGACCTCTTTCGCAGGGACCCAGTCTTTGGAAAACTTTTCCTTGTACTCGATGATATATCCAGTGATTGGTGAGCCTCCGTCTTCAGACGGTTTTTTCCTAATTTCAAATTAAAATCAATAATAAATACAATAACTAAATAGTTTTATTTAAGGCACCTTATGATTAAACCTGATATAACAACATTATAACAAGCGTATGAAGCCGTATTTACCAAACGACATCGGCGTGGTCTTTGTCCCAATCCACAACGTCCACTCCTGTTGGTTTGCCAGGTTCGTCTGAAAAGATTTTCTAGTGTAGGCAATTATTCTCAATATTTAAAACAACGATAAACTGAATAATTATAAAACTTACCCCATGGATCTTTGGCGAGAACAGTTTTGGGATAGGTGACAGGCTCAGAAGGCCCGAGCTTGTTGACGGCTCTGACTCTGAACTTGTATTCCTTTCTGTGAACCAAGTCTTCCACTTTGTAGACGAACTCATTGGCACTCACCTCGGAAACGCTGTGCCAGCCGCCCTTAACACTCAAATCTTGGCGTTCGATCAAGTAGTGCACGATCGGACTTCCACCGTCATCCTTAGGTTTTGTCCAAGTGATCACACATGAACTCTGGAATATTTCACTCACTTCCATGCTAGCAGGTGGCTGAGGCACATCCTGGAAATTGATGATAATGTCCTTTGTATCCTCTCCCTGTGCATTGCTAAGCTTAATTGTATAGTTTCCACTCAGCTCACGAGCTGGCTTCTTGTATTTGAAGTCAACACGGTCCTCAAGGACCACCACCTCGACTTCTTTCAACTGGATCACCTTTCCATTGTAAATCAGTTTTCCTTCCACTGGGGACTGCCTTGTTCCGTCAACTGCAAATATTAAATTGTTAATATGAAAATAAATTGCATCTCATTTTCAAACAGGCCAATGAATAAATTGAATGTGTACCGGTGTATGGAACATTGAAGACCAGAGGCTTGGTCGCAGGTCCCTCCACATTTCCTTCGAAATTCATTTTAGGTATGCCTTCGCCCTTTACCACTTTCAGTTTGCAACTAGAGGTCAATCGGTTCGAAGTACAGGCCACCTCACCGCTGTCGGTCAACTCTGCCCTGTTGAAAATGAGTTGATGACGGCCTCCACCCAAGTTTTTAATCTCAACCCTTTCGTCGGGGACAATCGGCTGGCCATTCAGGGTCCATTCCGTGGTCGCCGTTTGGTCCAGCAGCTCCACTTCGAGAATGATCTTCTCGCGCTCGATTCCATTTGTGTCTTTCAGTTTCTTGTTGAAGTTATTCCTGTACTGGACAACAAGCTCTCCCTCAGTTTGATCCGCGTTTGATTTACATGTGATGACGCCGCCGTCGGTGATCTTGACTTCCTTGAATATCAACTTCCGCTTCCGTCCATCCTTCACAATCTGGACACGCTTATCCGCCTTAATTGGCTCGCCATCTTTGAACCACTCCACTTCACCGTCCTCCTCGTCCAGCTCGCACTCCATGCACACGTAGTCCTTCTCTGTGGTCTGGATTCCAAGAAGCTGCTTCACGAAACGGAATGGCCACTCCGTCACAGTCAACTGGGTTTCCGTTTTCTCCGTCTGCTTATCAATTCTGCAAGAGAAGGTGCCACCACTCTTCAGGTTTGGCTTCTTAATCGTAAGTCGGCAAATGCCAGTCATGTCTTTCGAAATTTCATAGTCCTCGCCATCCTTGAGCAATTGGTCACCCTTGAACCACGATACGGTGGCACGGGCATTCGAGACCGCACACTCCATCTCGATCTCGCGGTTTACGTAACCCTCATACTTTTTATTCAGCGGTCGGATAAATGTAAACGTGGGGTCCGATTCCTCCACCGTTAAGAATGCCTCTGACTTGATACCGTTAATTTCGCACGTGTAGCGACCCATGTCCTCCATCCTGGGGTTGTTGATTGTCAACCGGTACGTCTCATTTTCCACTTGAATTTTATATTTGTTCCCAATGAACAGTTCCTAAAAAGTAGTCATTAATCTCCAGTCATTTAGTGTCGGGTTAAAAGATTTTTTAAATGTAACTGCTCAACAGTTTGTCGGGGGACTTACATCTTTGCGGCAATACCATCTGGCCCTGGCATTGCCTTTCGAGAAGATACATTCAAATACAACTTTCTTGTCTTTCCCTTCCTTACAGTATTGGTCCACAAGTGGTTTTTGGAATGAATCTGTCTTCTACAATGTTGTCCCCAATCGATTACAACGGAGACATGCAATAACGAGATTACATTCGAATTAGTCGTCATTCCTTCATATTCAACATTCTTTAACAAAAATAAATACATGTAAAAACCAAAAAATACGATGTCAAGTAGTTTACTGACATTTTCTCCTGGTGCACATTTGAAAGATTAAATTAATACATATCAAAATGTTGTGTAAAAATGAAGATTTGCGCCCAAGTAAAATGGACAATGGACGCATCATTATTCTGAATTCATTTGAATATTAAACGATTTTATATACACGCACAGGCAAGGCAGTCCTTTCAGTATTCTGATGTGCATTGTAATTAATTGTTGTGTGTCCATAGGTTTCAAAATGCACAACTTCCACAAAAACGTCGTAAAGTTCATACAGCTGCTCCACAAAATTAGCATGCTCCCAAAATACCATTGATCTCCAAAAGTATTTATAAAAATGAAAATTTGACTTCAAAATGTCAAGATGATTATTCTTATGCTTTACATCATGAATAATAAAATAAAAATGCAATTTATTGATTGTGATGCGCTGGTACCTTTGTGATTCATGTGAACTGAAAGAGAAAGGAAAGAGAAAGAATAAAGAGAAGAGAAAGGGGATAGTGAAAGAAGAAGATAAAGAGAAGAAAATAAACATAAAATTAAGAAGCATTATAAAAATATAAGAATTAAACAAATAAAAACAAGGACCGAGAAAATATAAATTTGCGCCTTTCAGATTCATAAAGCAAACGAAAGAGTGAAAAGAGTTTGACAAAGAAGGGGTACGGTACGATAATCAGCAACTACAACTACAGCATCATTAACAAAATTCAAAAAGTGATGCATTAAAATGTTTAGGAAAAAGTACATTACAACATAGTTTTTCCCGTTGATGTCATTGTGCCACAGAAAGAACACAAATAATTTCATTCTTCTGCATTAAAAACCCGGACAAATTGGAAAAGCTATAATAATTTAAAAATACAAAAATAAGTCACGTATCTTCAACCTTTAAGCTTTCATGTTTAGGTTAGGTAATACTTAAACTACTAATTTACGTAAGTAAACTAATATCAAGCATCGCAATCACTTATACAGGGAAGGAATAAATAAATAACCTAACTGAATAAATAAGAGGAAGCTTTAGAAAGTTAGTATAAATAATTATGTAATAATAGCAAGAAAGTTGCAGGGTTAGGCTGGCATGCATTAAATTTATGGCTATATTTGACCTATTGTCGGGCATGGTCAATGAATCAGTTACAAAAAAACAAGCACGGCACTTTTCGGCTGGAGTTTTACTCTATTCTTCAGTGAGAAACAAGGCGCTACTCTGGAATTACATTAAAATATATTTTTGGATTGATTATTAAAATAAAGAAATGGTTGCTCAGTGCAACGGGGGAACATTCATTTCATCTCATTATTTCAGCGAAAATGAGTAAGATGCTTGTCTTGAGGAGGATTCGGTTGAAAACGAATTTGGTTCATTTTATCATGTTTTAATTGCAATTTTGTATGAATGATGTAACAGAGGAGAAAGCATGCTTCCTGTTGTGCCCTCAATCCCTTCTTTTTTTGTTATTCTTTGGGGCACTATGACATGCATGCTTTCGGTGACCAAAAAATTGAGTTAATTGATCTAATTACAAGAAATAATTAATCAACTTTTTTTAATTTTTACAGAATATAAAACCGAATTTTGGAGGAGGGTGGAGTAAACAAATGGATCGTCCAATACAAATTTATGATTGTTTTCTTTGCAAAAAAATGAACTGTATCACTCCATTCCGTGCACAAATTGTCGTGCTCCACTTTGCAACGTTTTGATTAATTGGCCATTCATTGGACAATACATTTGGGACAGAACGACAGTTGCCATCCCAAAAATATGTACAAGACAAGTACGGGAGACAAAAACAAAATTAAGACAATAAAAGCGACAGTGACAGAAAACCAAGAAGGAAAGTAAAAGGTACAGATTAAAATTTGTGTGTGTAACTCCAACCTCCTTCCTTCTTAAAGGTTGAAGAACTGGCCAATCTGGAATGACATCGGCTGCGAACTGTGAGGATCTCCGAGAGGACCTATCTCCAGGCTGTGCACACATACACATGCTTTAAATGCTAAACACCAACACTATTCAACAATAATCACTTGCGAAGAGAATTAAATATTGGACAACTGGGAACAAATTTGCTTAACAGAAACACATTGAATAATTTCTCTACTGCTACTCACTGACGACAACCATTGAATTATCCAGGAAATGTCAACAGTAATTTATTCTCTACCTTTCTAAATTAAATTCACTATTTTTTCAGTTGCAAGGTCTCTATGGATAAGAAGGTGGACACAGTGAAGCACGGAGGAATGAATGGTAACAAAGTTTGTGCAACACACAACATACACCAGAGGTAACGTCTCTACGAGGAAACAGATTGATAATGCGCTCAACAATGGAATAATATTGGAGTTACTACATAACTACAGAGTAACTAGAGAGTGAAAGAAGAAAGAGAGAAGAAAGAAGAAGATTGGAAAGTAGCTGAGAAAGATGTGTACCTGCCTACATGTCAACTTAAACCTCGATGCGCCGAATTATTGAATGGTACATAATATTAAAATGTTTGTCACATCAACATAAATAAATAGTTTGATGAGCAAGACAAAGATGAAAGTCAAATTTAAAAGTCATCTTACCCTTTCAATATGCTTCAGCTTGGGCTTCTCATCTTTTGGAGTTTCCTTGAGCTCGTATTTGAGTTCCTCCTCTTCCTTTGCCCACTTGGCGTACTTTCTCTTCTTGAGCATGGCACGGAAATCCATACCACTGGCATCTGTCACCATTGTCAAGAGATTTCTTTGCTCAGACCACATGCTACCAAGTTTTTCTCGGATTTGTAAAGTTTCAACGCTGTCTCACCTGAAACGAAGAGCACGCACTCCGCAGAGTCCTCTCCATGACAATTGGTAATGACAAGCTTGTACTTTCCCTCATCATTTGGTTTAATCTTTCGGATGCACAGTGTGATCATGTTGGTGTCCCCGTCTGTGACACATTTATATCGACCTCCATCCATAATTTCCGTGATGCCCTTGTAGAATTTGAAGGTCGGTGGAGGGTTGCCCTCCACTTGAACAGTGATGTAGCCGTTTGCATCTGAAAACATTCAAAGTCACCCCAACCACATATTAAAGATTTGCCCTGCTCCAAGGAATTTCCAAGGAACTCTACAAACCTTCAACTGCGGTGTAATTCTCTTGAATGTCAACAATGGCGGGTGGTCCGGGTTCACCCACTGCCTTGAGTGGAGTGGAGGGTTTATCAATCCTCTCCTCCAGATCGGCCACACTGGGTCGGCGTACATCTGCGCTGGGTCGTCGACGCTACACATACCATTAAGTCAGCATTACATTTCGTGTTTACCACAAATCTTCATACCAACTCTGTCAACAATTTTTTAAATGTTATTTTGCCCATAATCATTTAAATATGTAATTTTGACAACATATAGCAATAAACTCATAAAATAAAGTAATAAATAATTGATATTATAATGTGCGTGTTTTCTTATCAATTGGTAATAATATTGTGTGTTTATAAAAAAGAAAAACATGTAATAAGAAATATTACGATTACGAAAGCATGAGTGACATTGGCTCACAGATAATTAACTTAAGTTTAGTAAAGAGCGAAACGAATGATCTAGATTGCGTTAGCGGACATATATAAATAATGAATAATGTATTACAGAAAGCTTAAGGTTTTCATATAATTATGCATTGTCCCATTACGCTGGTCATCTTAATTAGGCATTGTCCATTTTTTACGTAACTGCTGCCCAAGTGTGGGCAATGAAAATTAAAGTGGTAAATGTACGTTTAAGCAGTATGATAAATTCTCAGTTCGGAGGCATTAATTGTGAATACATATAAAAGCTGGAGATACAACACGTTGTATTTATGCAAATGAAAAGAAAGTGAAGCAAAAATATAATTGATTAAAAAAATTATTGATGGTTTTGCGCTGTAAGCGAACTGAATCTGTAGTCACAAACTAATTAATTGGGGTATGCAGAGAGAACAATAAATTGGCCTGATATTTATTATGACTCGTTGAAAACTATTACTATCAAAAATAAAGTTTTGAATATCATATTAGATTTTTGTTTATTTTTTCCACTTTTGCAACAAAAAGAAACGTGAAGCTGAAAAGAATGAGTAAAAAATAAAGGGGTTGGCGTTTCCACTTGGCTGATATTTTGTCGGAAAAAATAAAAAGGAAACATTTAAAAATTTGAGGGTTTAGAAAAAGAGACATGAAGCTGAGATGTTAAATCACCATTTGATTTTATTTACAGCGTTATATGAAAAAGGTCCATGAAAAACGAGGAGTTAAGGTAAGTTGAAAACATTTAGAAGAGATAATTCTCTTTTGCAAAATGTGTCAAAATTTGTACGAAAAAATAAGGATAAGGGCAAATTCATTGGATGTATCAAAATAACAAAAAGTATAGAACATAAAAAATGTAACAAAAATAAGCAGATTTAAATCTTTTGATATTATCGAAGAAAATGTCGTGGTGACTTTGATAATTCTTTTCAACATAAAAATTTACCATTGAGTTTGTACTTACGTGTTTTTAAATTCATGATTCTATATAAAAACGATAATGAAAAATTTCCTTATTTATAAATAAATATGCAGGTTAATAATGATGTAATAATGATATACCATACTTTCTATTCTAACTAGAATTTACTCACTTTTGTTTACACAACGTGATTTGTAGCTACATTATGTAACCAGGTGGCAAAGTATCATTTTTATTCTACTGCTACGCTCTCCATTAATTTACACACCTTTCCCAAGTTCGTTTCCTAAACTGCTAATGCTACAGCGGGGTAATCACTACACTACGCGGTTGAGAGTAATCTCAGTGCGACTATTTTGAAACTTGGACAAAGGCCATTAAGAATGCAACTGGACGACAATCAACGAGTAAGGCGTACGGACTGAAAGCGTAATCTTAATTTTTTTGCATGTTTATCGTTCGATTGATTAATTGTTCATTTGTGTGTTTTGGCGCATCTCTGTGTCCAATAGTTTTATTTTTTGTTTATAACCAATATTATCAATCAATCATGCAAAATGTGTTCATTTTTAATGGTCTAACCTGTTTGTCGGCACCCGGTCCAAGTAAGCCACCTCGTTTAGTCTTTTATGTACACGAGGAGTGGTATTTTAAGGAGAATATATACAAAAGAAAGGAATCGTCTCATTATTTACATTAATTACATATGCACATAAATATATACAAACATGAAATGCTCATATGATTCATATATTATACATGATACATATCGATTCATCGCAGAAATTCACTTAAATATTTTCATAATAATGGTTGGTAATTAATTAATAGATTTTCGTTTGTAGAAGTATTTTTTTCAATAAACTGAAACAGTTGGACATTCCAAAATTCAAAACACATGCGTTTATCTCACCTCATACCACCCAATACTACGCATTAGACGATTTGAATGAAAATGACCATTCCAGGTAATTTGTCGTGTCAAATTATTATCAAGATTACCAACTCCATTATTATGGGTAACCTGTGTGATTTTCTCATGCAATGGATTATTGTGAGAGGAAACTCGTGCCATGCTACACACTAACTACTGTGCTTGGAAATTGCTTACTTTGAGCTTTGCTTTTCTAGTAGTAGTCTACAGTATGTTTTTATAATTTTCTAAAAATTAAATACTTCCAACAAACCCATTCCCATATTTTACAGATGAAACTCTATCTTTCAATTTTTGCTCTTTGCAAAATGTCACCAAGTTGTTACCAAATTCAAACTCAACCATTACCAAGAAAATGCAAAGTAAAATAAAATAATGTTTAAACTAAGGAATTTAAATAAATGAAATAATAAATAAATGATAAATAAATGATAAATAAATAATAAATAAATGATAAATAAATAATAATAAATAATAAATAAATAATAAATAAATAATAAATAAATTAAATAATATAAAACTGGGGAGTTGAGGAATATCACGTGAGGACAATATCAGATTTTTTTCCAACACTCAAGTTGACTTCCGAACAGTGGAAACGGAAAAGGATAGATGGAGTGGTTTCTCAAACAGTGGTATCAGAGCAGGGACGCCGAGCAACGAGCAAGTGAGAATCAATTCGGGAACAGCGAAGTCGTCGAATTTAGTTGAGGCAGGCAATTTATCTTGTTACAGTGTTTTAAATATCGTAGCACCAAGAAAATTAAAATGTTGCATTCCAGTCAATAATTTAGAATTTGTAGTGGACCCGACTCATTACGATGATAGTGTTGCTTCCATTAGTTTTAGGTAGTTGTGAACTGAAAAACATGCTCAAGACTGATCATGTTTGAGTCGAGTTTCATTTTTGAAATGTGCTTGCAGTTTTTGAACAAAAAAGGTCATAAAACAGATTAACTAGCAATGTTGATGTGGGTTGGAATTTTGGAAACACACTGTCGTACTTGAGAAATTGATCTTTTCAAAATTATCATTCATTTCAAAATCTGATTGCGGTGAACTTGTTATATAACGAATTAACACAGGTTGGCTAAGCTAATTTGCTAATTGCTAAGCGCTAAAGCTGAAAATAAGCAAAAATAATAAGTATAAACTATTAAAAATGTATATTCCATTTATCGTCATTAAAGCTGGTTGTTGGTGTATAGCCATGCACAAAAAAGAAGCTTTGCATTTGAAAAGGTTTAACAGAGCTGTAACAAAAATTTCCAAAAAAATGCTTGTAGTCGAAGTAAAAATATCCCGTTGGATATACATTATAAAAAATAGTTACCTACGTGGCTTCCAAAAAATATTTGTCTACCGACGATTGCTTTACGCATTATTTTCTTCTAATAATTAAAAAGTCACTAATTACTCTGATTGACCAAACGGTATTTCAAGTAAGAAGGTCAAGGGTTCTACTGAATACTTTACAAAAATTAAAATAGAAGAACTAAGAAAATAAAACAAGGGATAAATCTACGAAACCAATGTGATTATAAAATGAATAGTGTGAATAAAGAAAAAACAAAAATATGTCAGTTGTGTGTAAAGAAATTAAAAAATAAATAAATAAAGGGAATAGTTATAAAAAGTAGATAAGGACGATGGACGTAATTGTTTCTGTCTTTATAATAAATAATAATGTTACGTGTTCGTCTACGTATTTAAAAATGTTTTTAAACAAAAAGTGTGTCTGAAGGAATGTGAGTGAAGATTTGTTGTGTGTGTGTGTTGCTGGTGTTTTAAAAATAGTTTTGTTGGTATTTGCTACAATACCAGTAAATCTCACCTTGTCCAAAAGTTCACCAGGGCGCAGTTTTCCAGACTGTGTACCCACAAACGGAAATTAAAATTTTTCCCAAAAATCAAATGAAGTTGATAGGTCAATTAATTCCATTTTTGTAAAGTTGCACAAAAAATATCTTGGTTCGGTACTTCATTTTGCCTTCTTTTTAAAATCATAATGGAATAGGATGGTGTTTTGGTTAACTGGAATTGGGATATTTTCGCTGATTTTTTTCAATTAAAGACTTATTCGTAAACCTTTTACCAACTTCTTTTACGTTACCTGCAAGTTTTTCTTTTACCATCAGATACACTTTTAACGAACAGAAGAGATATCCAGAGGAGTAATTTGCTTTCATTTTCTTTTAAAATTTTACATTCAGTTTCGTACAAACATTTTTTGGAGCTGGAGTAATTAAGCGAAAATTGTAACGGAAATAATAATGAAATGAAAATAAAATATTGCTTTAAGCTGCAAAATAAAAATTTGACATCTATAGCGAACATTAAGGGAGTATAACAGAGAACATAATATTTGTCGTTAGTCACGTTTTTAAAGCTGTCACATACATTTTGTTTCGGTATACAATTATGTATTTTATTATTATTATTATTAATTGTTTTTAAAAAAAATTAGTTAAAGAGGGAAAGGCTCATTATTTAGGAAGTGCATTGATCAACTTCATTGGCCGCAAAAAGGTGATTGTGAAAGTAGCACTAGCCAAAAAATAACAAATGGCTAATTACTCAAAGAAAGGAGGTAATGAAAGAATAAATTATTTTCAGTTAAAAAAAAGTTGTGTAGAAGCTTGCTCGGCTTTCATTTATTTATTTTTTACAAAATGCAACGGTGTGTATTTCTGTCGCAATTTTGTTGACTCGCAAAAAAAGTGCAAATTTTCAAAATAAAAAATTATGTTTTCAAACTGCATTAAATAAATACTAATACTGGTGCAAGAAGAACGTGCACAGAGAACTGTTAGGAAACACTACAGAATGGAACCGCTATTTCTTTTCAAAAAAATACTTTGCGAGCGGATCCCACAGCTTTAATTTGAAATAATTAAAGAAAGCTGTTTGCTTTTACGTAAAAAGTGTGGTTGGAATGACTAATGTTAAAATTATTACCAAAACAGGTGTAAAATTAATCTAACATCTTTTGGATGCAAAAACACAACGTTTTTATGATACAAGAGATTTCTTTCGCAGAATTGTTTTTTTTTTTTTTCAACAAAAATAATAGGAGTCTCACCTTTTTCTCTTCCAAAACTTCTCCGGGCCGAAGCTTCCTATGCTCCTAATAATAATCATAGTATATTCATATGTGAACTAATTGCAAATTTTTTTGAAAAGGTAGAATTAATCTGGTCGAATTTTCTACCAAAATTGTTAGTTCTAAATTAAAAATGATTAATTGAAAAATAGCTCTATCGCAAGTTCTAGTTTACTTTTTTAATAGACTAATGATTGAGTTCTAATAATTAAATTTCTATGACTATTTACAACTGTTTGCACTGGACTAGTTTTGATATAGTTTTGGGTCAGTTTGACATTCTACTTTGTAAAAAGAAAATAATCTTTTATTGAATTTCGGTTAGTGCTTTTACCGATGTTTGCTACGAAAGGAAACATTTGTTTTTGACAGACATCACGTAATAGTCGTACATTAAAACTTGACAGACGTCACATTAAGGTTCAGAAACTGGGACAATAGACAAGAGACTGTACAAAAATACACGTTTTTGAGACACGTTGCAACTTAAAGGCGAAATTAACTGGTAAACACCAGTGCCAATTCTGAAATCGTCTCTCCTCTTCTCTGGGATCTCTTCGTGAAAACACCTTAACTTCACTGAATTACAATAAAAGTCACAAATAAATTTCTTATTTAAAAAATGTATCTTTCGTAAAATGGTTCTTCAGATCGGTATTTTGCTGTAGATGGAGGGAGGATTTTAGGAATGGATTTTAGGGGATATTACCTAAATATACCCTACACCTATTAACCTTGCAGTTACAACCGAAGTACAATAATATGTAAACTGAATAATTCTACAACTTTAATTCTTTCAGATTATAAATAAACTTAAGACTTTTACATAAATCTATTTATATTTACAACTCTGTAAAGAATTTCATTCTGTGATAGTCACCGAGGTAGAACCAGATTCAAATGATTAATAAATTTGACATTAAATTGTTGAAAATAAATGAGAAAAATCAAAGATAACAGTTCTTTACGGTCACAGTCGTAATGGAATGGTGATGATGGATTTACCTCATCAGTGATGATGAGAGAGGGTCGTCTCTCCCCCTGTTCTGGTGGAATGAGTGAGCCTCTTCGTGACGATGGACCGCTTCCAGGTACAAAAAAATTGCATTATTACTACATATTTACTTTTAGCTTTCACAACTTATAATAACCTAAAAATCACCATCATATTGTACACGAGGATATAAAATGGTATTACGCGGTTGCGAAATAAGTATATGAATATGTCCAAACGTAGCAGACAACGAAAACTCGTCGAACAAGCTACCCTTGCGTAAAATTAAATGAAATACTCCAACTATTTTGTGACTTAATCAAGTGTTTTAAACGAAATGAAATTATAAATCAATCTAAAACTAACTACGGTTAACATATCATTAGGACAATTGAACAATACATACCTTCCAGGTGCCAAGGAGCCCTTGCGACTAGGCACTGGCGACTTCTCCTTGGACACTTCCAATTTCGGTGGTTCCACCACTTTGGGCGCACCAGGAGCCGCCTAATTATTTTCGAATGGTAGAATAAGGGCACAAGTAGAATCAGTTCATTCTTTTATTTTACATCAAATGAGGGGAAGGCGACAAGTGTAAAAACAAAAATTAAGAAAGTAATACTTTCAAAAGTGTTTTCAAAAATTGTAATTAATTGTTGAATTCACGTTGAAAATCGATCTTATAATCAACCAGTGTCAGAGTGGATTGATTGAGTGATGGATTTCTACATAGTTAATAAAACTATTTTTTGCTTACTACACTACAGCTTACAATCTACTGTTTAAGGGGTGAATTAAGAAGCTACATACTTTTTAAAATTATTTACAATTGCTTTATATTGATTGCATCGAAGTGTGTCCGTGTAATTGTTTTTTATTTCATTTTTGTGTAATTTATTCAGTGTGCGTGTGATATTTAGTAAATGCTTTGTTGTTTATTGGTGCAATGGCAAAGTGCATCATGAAGAATGAGTGGTGCAATACATGGCGAATACACAAAGAAATTTGAGATTCAATAATGTTTAAATTTAAATAAATGATTTTTTTCCAAGTAGGTCATTCACTGTCCACAGGAGAGACCACAGAATTATTTTGTGAAGAATTTATCTAAACTCCAATTGATTCACTTTCACCAAACATTCATTCCAGTACGCGCACACGCAGAGCATGCATCATTCAATGGAGTGTTTCGCTCTTCTTGAAGAAGGAAGTAGAACGTTAAGAGCGTGCAAAGATCCATGTTACATTTCGCTTTCTTGCGTCTTACTTATTATTAGTACGCATGATATCGATAGATGGATGGAAGCATAATATTTCTATTTCATTGAAAAAAGCCTGAAACACATACCGTTTACGATGGGGTAAACACCCAGTAGCCTGTTTGGACGTTCAAAAATCAATACTTTACTTAAAGCTAGATATGAAACGACAACTGCAAAAGCAAACCAAATGAAAATTAAATCAACACGAAAAGCCAATTTCTTTAAAGGACGCCCATATTTTCCCCTAATCTTTTCCATGCTCTTTAGCTGATGATTAGTAAAATATTAAGCGTTAACTTTGGGGCCAAATACAACATTTTTCTTATCTTATATTTGACAATTGAGTGACAGAAGATTTGAGCACTGCTACTTCCTAGCACATCTACAGCATTGAAAAGCAGTCTGCAAGCATTCAATTTTTAATAGCATAATATCAATCTTCAATAATTTCAGCATGTTTCTTCGGATACATTAAGCAGCATAAGATCCGACCGAGTGTTATGCAAGTGTGTGTGTAGCGTGTCTAGTTCACAGGTTAGAGCAAAGCGTATATTTTCGAACTAGCGGAGAGAAATGAATTGTAAAAATGACGACGACTTTTCCAAAGAAGTAGATGAAGGCTTCGGGAAACGGATTTCTAACTCAACGTCATGCGCAAAATGGGATAATGTTTATGTCCTCTCCTCAGGGAATTCGTCATCATTTGACGAGAATGAAGAGATCTATATACGAATACTGAGCCGAATATCTGAGCTGTTCAACTCCACCTCCCACGCACATTCAAATATTAATGATCACGATGACGATACAGTTTTGTCTAAGGAAAAAAATTAGTACTCGTTTAGACTCTCAACGCATCATCGTATCCATTTTCTATATAGATTTTGCTATCCCCTTCTTGTCAATTAGTCGATGTTCTTGACGATGATGTTGGGCTTGTGGCTATCAATCAAAATTGTTTTTGCCAGGATATACCTCATTTTCCTCTATCATCTTGTTCTCTCTTCGTTTTGCAACGACCATAAAAACCGTTTTACAACTTTCAAATCAGCGCACTTCAAAATAAATCTTTTAGTTTATACGCCACCGTCGTCAACATTAGCATCACTCCTGATCTGATTTGCAAATGTGACACAAGAAACGTTTAAGGTATTCCGACTTCTCCGCTAATTTGGCAATAAACGGAAACCGATATTCCAATGAATGTATCCACAAATATGTAAACGAGTGATACTACGAGCGCACATGCCATTTTTTTGGTGGCCGACCTTGCCTTAACGACAGTATCAAATTTTACAACAAAACTCAGGGAGAGCGTCGAAGGCCGAATTTTTTGCTCCATAAGCACTTGATTAATATAAATATCGTGTACGTCTTCATGCACGCCATTTCAACATCATTTCTCCATACTCATAAATATCTTGAACCATTGCACACCATATCATACCTACATATGCATTTTTTAAATTGAAAGACTTTTTTTCAAGCGCAAAATGTTACTCTGCAAGTTTATCTTAACTTTTTAACGACGGGAAGCCACGAGCTACTAAAATGAGGGGAAACCTGGCGCATTTTGGAAACTTTTAAAATTTGTGAGAAAGTGATAAAGTAAAAGAGGTGATGAGGTAGCAGTGGTGGAGGCACAGGTGGACACCGGCCAAAATAAACAAGACACGGTGTGTGTCTCACTACTGTGCACCTAGAAACTCGAGATACCTTCTCTCGCGTCGGATCACATGTACACAGAAGAAAAGGATGATAATCCATTAGATACTAGAGGGAAGAGCAGCACAGCGGAATTAATTAGATTAGTTAAAAGACGACATGCACTTTTCATTGCAAAGACTGCATGAAGACAAATAATAATACTTAATAAGAGGGAACACGAGTAATAATGATAAAGGAGAAACACATTTTCAGCTGAAGATGCGCTTCCCCCTTTTTAATGAGTTATCAGGCTTCCACTGAAGAGACTCGCAACTTTTTTAGTTAGTTCATCATCATCGTCAAGATGAGACAGTAAAAAACGTGGAGCGAGAGAAAGAAGAAAAAAATGCGACAAAGGATAAGGATAGGAGACAGATAAGAAGAAGAGAGAGAGGTAAGATGAGTAAATAAGTGCTGCTGTCCTCCTCTCACTGCCTTATCATGCTTCACTTTTCTGTGCTCATTCTTTTTCTTCTGCTCTCACTCTGAGCAAAGTTGAAGGAAAGCACATGGCGATTGATTGCCTTGATCCGCACAAACTTTTTATTTTGAACTGTCTCTTCTCTTCTTCGACTTGTTTTGGAGTGTGCAGCAGACGAGACAAGATATCGTTTGAAGAAGACGAGCAAAGACTGCTCGAGCTCCGCTGCTCGTTCTGCACTCATTCGTCAATAGTGAAAAATATACTTTCTACTAAATATAATATTTCCAAAATTACTCCCTGATCACCACTTGGAAAAGTAATGGCAAGATATCTCAATATATTATTATTATCATTATCATTTTGCCAATTCCCATGTCGGTGATAATTTGGATAAGGAAAATGTGTTAGAAATTCTTCTTTTTTCCTCTCTCTTTCATTTCGCAGATTGCAAAGAAGAGCGTGACGACGGTCTCAGCTCTCATAAAACTAATAATTAATAAGTAATTGAAATAGAAATTGTTCTGTCTGTGCACTTTGATGTCTTCATTTACACCATTTGCGCCTTCTTCCTCCTCACTGAGAAAATATAATCAAATGAATTGTGCATCATAAAAAATGATGAAGGCAGTGTCCTCCAAAACCTAATTTCTTTCTACCTTCTTTCGCAAAAGTAGACCAAGTGTGTGGAGTGCGCACACACGAACAACTAACAAAGTGAGCGCAGACTCAGCTTTTCTTTTGTATGGCTACTTGGTTGAAATTTATTATTAAAAAATGTTATTATACACATACACATTACTTTCGTCATCCCGTAAACCTGTTTCTCTACTTATTAATAGTGAAGAAATATTTTTAAAACGTCTGTGTGTAGCACGTCTGTTTTTTACTCGGATGTATTGGATTACTGTCTGAAGCAGGTTGTACCGCTTTATTCTTCCTTGGAAGCCACCACAAAACTTCTTTTCTTTCCGGCTCTTGGAAGAAAGCTCACCTGCTTCAATTTACCGACACTACAGACGCTGACTTGAAAACCTTCTCTCCCTGTGCATCCATCCAACTACTATTGCCTCTGACACACATTTTCAATGAGAGCTTTTGAGCTTCAAGTTGCAGGGCACATTTTTCCCCTTTCAAGCGATTTGCATTAAGGTTTTCACTGTCGGATGTTATTTCGTAGCTCTTTCACAAAGTCAGATGTTTTCTTTATTTCTCCTAGTGTTCAGATAAAAGCTGAGCAAGATATTTTTTCAAAAAGTAAATAGCAATTTTTTTTCTGGCTCTGGGTACAAACTCGTGGTAATTTTCGTATTTTTAAGTCTACGTTTCTTGCCAATTGCCAAGTCCATGTTGAAAATAGAAAAGCAGTGAAAATAAATCTTGCAGTAATGATTATTATGAAAGATCAAATGAGAGCTGGAAAATCACTGGAGAGTATTTTTATGTGCATGTTGTGATTGCGAGATTATAAACTTGCGAGAAATGATGAATGAGTGAAGAATGTGGCTCGAGTTGGAGCTGATGACCTATTAATTTACTCATTTTTCTTTTCCTCTGCTCCAGTCAAGTGAAATCTGGTGCAGTCTAGTTTTCCCTATTTTATTTCTTTTATTTATAAACACGACTGATATACAAATGTCTATTGCGATCAGAAAGGAATGCGTTTTATACCGATTGGGGGTACAAAACAAGAGTGATGCAATATATTCTAGCATTTGGAAACGAACGTGTGCACTTTCAGTTGATTTTGTATATTGTCTAATATTTTTGCTTTCTCGATTTCAAACGATTTCTTTGTCGTTGACTTGCGCGCTGTAGACGGAAAATAATGAGTTGAATAAAAGAAGGGGATAAATGTGTGACACTTTTCTCCCTGTCAATTGAGTGCATAGCGTGCTATTGGATTGTTCCACTTGTAAATAAACATATCGCAGCAGGAAAATAAATGAACGGGTTAAAATACGCGAAAAATATCTTTTCTTCTGTCTCCTCTAATATTATTATCACCATTTTATTTATTATTATTATTATATTATTATTATTGTTATTTTAAAAAGCGGTATTATTTTCTCTCTACATTATGATTAGGGAGAGAGCAGAGCAGTGATGTAGTTGTTGCATATTCCATCGGCATTACGACTGGCACCCATCCAACCAATGAACTACTTGTCTTGTACTTTTTTCTTTCCACTTTCTTACTTAGTCGAGTTTCCCTTTCCAATGTGCATGAATAAAGAATAAAAACTAGCGAAGAAAAAAGAGAAGAGGCACAAGTTTTTGTTGTTACTTTTTAAAAGACAAAAATCTTTAGCTCGTAATAGGTAGATGATTGTTGGCATCTCACACAAGCCTGAAGTTGAGATGAACATTTCGTGTGTGGAAATGTGTGATAGATTAAGGAGCATGTGTGTGAGCTCATCTCACCAAGGAAAAGTCATCATCATTACGAAATTATGTTACCACTCTTCCCATACAATTAAAAGAAATGTTACGGAATGCATCATAACTCGAAATTAACACGAATAGCACACACAAGCACACACACCCATTAAATTTTATTGCAAGTTAAGTATTCCCACTAACAACAATATTCGGAACAATTAGAATAAAATTAAGATAATTGACTATTGCTTTACAAACGGAACTAAAAGCACACCTGATTTTACACGTGACGTCATCGCCTTGCGCATTTTTTAGAATGAAATAATTAAATTGTTGTTGTTGCGTGGTTAAAGATGACGACGTGTGATAGAAAACCTACCTTGATTACCAATGGTGCGCCAATGTCCATTTTATTGTCTTGAGCATTTGGTGTCTCACTGATTGGAGTCAGCTTTGCTACCACACTACTCGAACCTAAATGAGAGACTCCCTTGCCAATCGGAGGAGTAGTCGGAGTGGCCATTGTAGGCTGAGGATTTATAATTGGAGGCGGCGTTGCTGGATTAATAATCGGAGGTGTTGTGGCAGGATTTATTGTAGGTGACGTCGTCGTGGGATTTATACTCAGAGGTGGCGTCGTTCTCCCACCATCATGCAGAGTGTTCCTAGACTCTACGCCACCAGCATTTCCTTGCCCCTTCACGTTGAATAATGAAGATGACTCGTTGTCATCGGGTGATGTTGTCGTTAAACTAGGCGTTAGTTTCCGAGTTGGAGCCGGTTTATTGACTGACCCGTTCTGCTTCGACTGTGTGGGACCCTCAGTTGGCTTCGTAGCCTCGGTTGGCTTCGCCGCCTCAGTTGGCTTCACAGCCTCAGTTGATTTCGCAGCCGCAGTTGGCTTCGCAGCCGCGGTTGGCTTCGTAGTCTCAGTTGACTTTGGCTGCATTCAATATATTTTGATTGTTTTGGGGAAGGTGAAGCAGTGTCAAAGAAAGCCAATCAAATTATTATTCAAATTCAGGATAAAACCAAAATCTCACGGAAGAAAATGTTTAAAGAAAAGGAAAAGAAACAAAAATAAAATGAAATTTAAAAAACAACTCCACTATCTGAAGTTATTATAGCGACCTAAAACCTACGTCAAACCTAAACACTACTACATGGCAATAATCATCGTGCTACCTTCTACATGACATGACATGACTCACGAGTCAAAACAGAATATGCAAAACGTCAAACGTCAACAAGATACCTGGTCCTGCTACGTTCACATTTTTTGGAAAAGGCGAACTGGCTCGATCTGGGTAATTGTCTTTAATAAATGGCATTAACATGGGTTTAGTCATCATTTCAATTGCATAGATCACGACGGGAAACGATTTCAATTTCTTTCCCATTTCTCTCATGCATCGCAAGACAAACTAAAATTTATCATCATTCATCATGCACTTTCGCGGATCTTTGTTTTCCCTTGATTTCCATTCATTCTTCATGCTCTGCCAATTAGAAAAGCTGTTGTCACAATTTTTCTACAAAACCCAACTACTGTATCTCTAATCTAGCGCTTATCTACGTTTGCTATTACATTATTTTCGTTTAGTAATCTTGACTTTTCTTAGATTTAGAATTATTTATTGCTGTGTCTGTGTGTGCGGATATATTGAAAAAGGATTTGTGTCGCCGCTGTTTGCTTTGTTCTTGTCTCTTAAAGCTGACTTCAAGTCTTTGACAAGTTTTGTTGTGACATTACGGTCCAAATGATCGGAATGTTTTTTTTGTGTATATTAAGGCTGCTTTTGTGTCTGTGTTTTGTTGTGTTGTGTATTCCAAAACTGTTTCAAAATCAGTCTTGGATTTTGACTTTGCAGAGCGAGAGAGAGGGAGATTTTTTATAGAATCAGAAGCGTATTATTAAAACAGAAAGTAGACAAAAATGTATTTATATATTTTTAAAAAAATACAAAAAATTGGTTACAGATGGAGGGGATTTGACAAATAAGGATAAAGTTTGCACATAGAGTTGCACATTTTGTTTTGTTGAGATAGTCATACCTTGCCTTTCGCACCAGGTGCATTAACTTTGGGCGGCTCTGGTTTCTTGCCCGCTCCCAATTTTCCAGTGTTCTACAATTTGTAGAGCGCACCCGATATGTTGATGTGGTCACACAAACAACGAGAGAGAGAGACAGACAAATTTACAAAATAGATTTACACATAAAGGGATAAAAGAGAGACTGACACGAATTAAATTAAATTACACTTTTTTTTAAAACCAAACGCTACTCAAGGCTTTCATGGTTAGCCCACAGATATATTTTTATTCATCATAATAGACTCGTAGTATGCGCGTAGTTGGTGTCGTTCTTTCGTAACGCAAGATAATATACCAAAAAATTGTTGTCTTTCGGAAATAAAGTTTAACAAAAAAATCCACTTCCTTTAATGCATTTAACATTTTGTGAAATATTCCGAAACGGTGTCACTTATTAGGAAACATTAATTGTAGTTTGAAGAAATGTATGAATAAAAAGAATAAAAAGGAAACATACCAGAGGCATGTTGATCTTTGGTGTGTATGAACAAACCTACTAAAATAAACGAAAGAAAATAATTAGGTGCACTCTTCTAAAGAGGGTGCACATTGGCGAAAGCAGTGGAAACACTCCCTCTACACAAGTTTCGTTATTCGACCGACGGCTGCTCCTCCTTTCTTGTCGATTCCGACTGTTTCAGTGGACAACTCCAATGTAAGTTCGATGAAGCGCGCACAAATTCTCCTAAAACCTACCCTAAATCCTACCTTTCTTCCTACCGGAAATATGATCGACACGCTACAAATAAAAAGATATTTCTCCCGGCATGGTACACGAGACAATGTTGATTGCCAGTCATTTGGGGAGCCACCACCACACTTCTAATTCTAATCGTCTCATTCTTTAGCAATCTCCTGTCTTTCTTTTTTTTAACTGCTTTTACTTTTGCAGAAAGGTTCCCATTTTCCCCTCTTGCTGCTATTCCGATTAGCACAAACACATTGATTCCGAGGTACGGAATTTGGCTAATGTTGCTGGCGCTGAGGTGGATGTTGAACTCATAATGAATTCCTTTTTGTCGCCTTTTTAGGGACAGTGATGAGTGATGCGTTTATTAATTTGCTACGTCACAGAAAAAAAGTCGTTTATTATATCACAGGAAGAATAACTGAAAACGATTTCTCCATCTCCTTTGTTGAAAACGAGAATTGATAAGATTGGAGCTGCATCAACACCTTTTTAAAAATTTCCTTCCCAGCTTCGCACGGAGATCCACAGAGAAAATAAATAAAATAAATGATTTTTTTAAAATTAAATTATTGAACACATTTTAAAATGGTGGCTACTCTTGAGATAACCATCACACACAGAAGCGAATTCCTGTGCGCGTGTGTAAGATTTTGATAAATTCACAACCACTGCCGTTGGAGCACGAATTGCTTAGAAACATGCATTCGGAGTGTGAGAAGAAAGTGAGCGATGGAAGATGATGAATGATGACGAATATTGGAAAATGTGATAACGATGAAGATGATGACTTGACTGCAGACCTTGCTTTATGCTTGAAGAAATCGTGATAAACTATACTTACATAAAAGGGGAAGCGAAAACTGCAAAACAAAACTAAAACCGATACGAACCAACTTAACTCAGAAATGATTTTTTTTCTGTATTTCTGAAACCTTTCGAGGAGCGTATTGATACAGAGCGACTTTTCGATTTATTTTTTCGAACAGTTACAAACTACCACCGTTGTATGCTCACATATTTATGATTCCGGGCGAACGATGATGATCCCCGTGGTTTTTTATTAATTTTTAATTATTCCCTTTTTTCCTCTTCTAAATATTTTTGCAAATTTCGTTGCCTCCTGAATGATTTATTCTATTTCGGAGGGGGACAACTCCTGAGCAACGACCACACACCACCGCCGCTGTGAGCAACTCCAAACTAACTACTACGAAAGACAAATACATACAAGTGGGATAAGAAAACTGAGCCTTTCTTTGTGCCATCACCATCAGTCGTGAGAGCATCATCATCGTCATGGCATCGCATCGCATCATCATATCATCTTCATCTTCTTCTTCATCAACGGGAACTGTTAAGTATTATTTTTTCGTTTCGTTAAATAACACTGCGCTCAGATCACATCCATCCATTCCTCACATAACGTACATAATACAATGCAAGTAGCAAAATGCTCATTTTCTCTCCTCTCTTTCAAAAAAAAACTAAACTACTCCGTTAGTGTTGCGTGGAGTAGTAGCTTTTTTTGTTGTAGCCGAGCAATAATAATATTGCAACGCTAGTGGAAAAATAGGCAAACTTTCAAAAAGTGATTTAGCTCAAAGAAAAGAACGAGAGAGAGAGAGAAAAGACACAGAGAAAAACCGTTTAAAAGGACATATGCAAAATAAAATTGAAGATATAAAAATGTGCTCTTTTTGCTCATTGCTTCCCTATCCACAATAATAAATAAATAGTGTACACCATTTGAACGAGACGACGACGACGGCTTTTCAAAATAGGAGACACACGAACAAAAATATGCACACATTCTATTACATAACATTACCTACATTCTCTCATACATAAATCGTTGTTTTGCAACAAGCCAGCCATTCTGTCGGTGATGGTGGCTTTGTGAAGAAAAAAAAACTTTTTCGAGATTTTTTTTATTATTTAAAAATCCGATTTCTTCTTTGGAATAGTAGCACAAACCTATTTTGCAGTAGCAACAACGATCATTGTTTTTATTTATTTATTTAGTATGAGACGCCACCAGAAACAATTCTTGAAGGAAAGAGTTGCAAGAGTACCCTTGCTTGCTACCAGAGAAAAGTGATTTTTTTTTAAATCAGCATGTGAAGGAACAGTGATTATGGCAGTGATTACATAAGCTCTGACACACCACGAAACAGACGGTTTTACTAATGATGATCCGCCACAGGACGAGGTAGTCGAAAGGAAGACAAAGACAAGTTTTACCGGAAGGAAGGAACAACTACGGCGTTCATCAACCAACAACTTTTGACAGCAGATATACATTTTGATTTCAAAAGAGACGAAAGGGAAGTATGCGAATGATTCTAAATATTACAATATGAATATTATTACAAAATACTTGCTGCATTTCCTATGTAGTCTTAAGAAATAAAAATGAGAGAGAGAGAAGAAAAAAATTGCTTCCAGCCATCTAAGCACACAGTGTTCTACAGTGAACAATGTGTAATAATGCATGTGCTTCTTTTCTTGGCTCTTCTTGTCTATTTTTCTTCTTTCTTCTTTTGCTTACACATTGTAACAAATTAGACACGAGAAAGAGAGAGAGAAGAGATAGACGAGTTTTACTAATACACCTTTTAACATATTTTTTTCTCTCTCTATCCTTTCTTTCAATTTAGATTAGACTGCCTCTTAAGTTTATAATCTTTTCGTTCGAGGAAAGCGACTTGGAGTGCACGAGTTTCACTGAGCAACAGTCTAGAATGCGAATGTGGGTAGAAGAGGAGCAGAGGTGCATTTGCATTCGTAGTGGAGTGTGTAGAACAAGACATGTTTACGTCGAACATTACACGTTCCGCTCAATTTTCTCCCGCTGCTCTTCTCCTCCTCCTTCCTCTTTGCACAGGAAGTCGGAGGAGAAAAACAATAGTGCCAACTGCATGCCATACCATCCCACCACATGATCCTTTTTCCTTAACTCTACACAACAACACTCAAGTCTTTAATTACACTTTTTTATCTACTCACTCAACATCCACATTTTATTCCATCTCATTGCCATCTATGTATTCTACATTCCTAATAACCCAGTATTCATTCAATGAACATTTTTGTTATCGTTGCATTGACAGAAGACGAGAATCGTTTTTTCTCTCCTTTTTCTATTGACAAAGAAAATTCCACATTCCTTTCGATGCACCTTCAGATTCAGATGATGATTTTCACCAGTGTGAAGGCATTTCTCGTGTGGAGTTGTTTGTGCGTGAAGTCACTTCGTCAATTAGTTATTTACACATGACGATTTCCTTGCATATTCTTAATTTATACCTTTCCCATCATATGATGACACTCATGATCACTCTCGACTGACATTGTCTATTTGTTCTTTCTTATATTAGAAAGGAAACAATAAAAAAGCCGAGCAAGACTCAAAAACAAAAAAAGGTTCGAAATGTATATAGGTGGAGTATTTGAGTGTGGGATAACTGTGTCTGTTTCCAATTTCTAGGAAAGATGAGACACGTTTGAGGCTGTGTTCCATTGCAAGGTACATATATTGATTACCAGTCTACTTCCGTTTATAGGTGACTTGTTTTTCTGATTTTTTTTGTTTTCACTTGACTGAGCTCAGATTCGGTGTAGGAGCTTGTTCAGGTTTTTCGAACATAAAAACATTTTGTTTAACTTGAAGAGAATATAGAGATAAGTAAAGTGTCATTTGATGGAAGCTATGCTATTATTATTCGATTAGGATTCTACTGGTATTTAGCTGATGTTCGCTATTTTCTTAGCTCTCTTTATATAAAACAAATTAGAAATTAATTTCTAATTGGAAAATAGTTTCGACCAGGTTTTATTGTTATTCTTTATCTAAAACATTTTTATTTTCTCGGAAAGATATATTGCCCAAGTTACCTTTCCTATTCACCAAAATGAAAAGTTTCGACTAAGAAAATCTTTTTTCCCCAAGAAAAACATTTCCTTGCCACATTACCTCTGTTATGCTATCAGCAGTATATAATATTTTCGTTTTGGAGTGTGGAGAAGCAAACTAAATAATGCGAATCGTGAGTTTTGTAGATAACTTTTCAGTAGAGATCACTTTTCGAAATGAACAAGTAGATTGTTCTCCTTGAGCACTAACTGGAGCTGAAAGTGTAAAAGCAACCGTGAATTTCTCTACCACAGCTTTCAAATAAGACGTCGTCAAAACGGAAAGACAAAATGGCTTTTCATTTGCAAACTATTTTTATTGTGGTACATATATCGAATAAGAATGTGCATATTATGAGACTCATGCTAAATAGTACACAAGAGCAATAAAATTGGAAGTTTTGTGAGATATTCTGCAGAGAATTGCATTTTCCTTGTTTCTCTTCGCTTCTTCTCCGTTTTTATTGCTCTGCAGTTGCTCCACTGCATTGTGGAAAGGATAATGATAAAAATCAAGTGTGACATGCCGAATGGAAAAGTGGAAACGTAGAGAAGTGAAACGATCCATCCATTTTCCATTTTCCCTTCCTTCAACCTGAAATCATGAAATGAAATACCGCAGCAAGCTGCTACCTCCCTGCGAGCACAATTTTTCCTGCCGTCTCTTTTCTGATGGATGCCTGATGACTCATTCATTCATTTCTTTTCCTTTGCCATGACGACGATGATGAGCTCATTAGGTTGGAAAATAGATCTTGGCCAATTATTGAGAGAAATTAGCCAAATCATTTGCATTGCTGCTGGGGATTTTCTCGACTTGTTACATTTTTATATAGAGAGGCAGCAAGACACAGGGAAAGAAATGGCAAAAGAAACAACTTTTTTCTTCCTTCCTTTGCTTTTTATTGTTGTACATTGTTTTCAAGGCCAACGCCATCATCATGATCATCATCGTGGTTTTGCCATCGTAGTCATAATCACACGCCTTTTACCTCACACACCAAAATCTATTTTTGACCATCGATCTCTTTTCACTGGTGTAAATCGTATGACAAAACCACCGACTCCTCCACAAAAAGAGTGAGGCACGTGAAAGATATTTGCAAGTGTTGTGACTCCTTCGTTCCGTTCTGAAGAGAAATTCCTCAATTTTTCTCTCGTGTTCAACAAGAGTTTTTCTTGTCAAGAAATTATTGTTTCAAATAAATTTTTATAAACGAGCAAGATCTCATCGCTATTTTCCTAGTCGTCTCTCTCGTCATTTTCTCATCATTCATTTTCGCCTCCGAAGCTGACAAAATAGTAGTTTCTTTGCGGAAAAGTGCAATGAGCCACAGATTGCGTCTTGTTATCTCTTCATCGTCCCAATAAAAATCTACATTCCTGAATAATTCATTGCATGAAAAAAAGCAAAACTACCATTCTAGTGCTAATGATGATGAAATGACGAGCAGTATGTTCAATATATACGAGTACAACGATATTAAAAATTCTCATGTCTCTTTTTATTTTCATATCAGTTCGTATTTAATAAAGAAAAGTGGATGATGAAGTCGAGTTAGTGGCATGCCAAAAATTTCACGGTACAATGCACCGCCACCATCGTCGTTACTACACTCAACTGCCCACTACTCGTGTCTTCTCTGTGGAGCGAGAGCAAAAACTATACAACATATCGGATGAACTATAATCGCGTTTCCCCTATTAAACTATTCTCATCATATGAATTTTATATGTTTCGGTCTATTTTTCAGATGAGACTTGTGCCGCTTGCTTGTAGCAGTATAAATGTGCTGATGACTGTCGTGTCACCTTATCGTCTCCTCCCGTTTCCTCGGAGGAAAAAATAGAGTGGAACTTTGCAAGATGTAAATGTTTTCAGTTTCTTTTTCTCTATATGTAATTATTTTGCTTCAGCTTTTAGTGCTTTTTCTTTCAAAAAAACCTGCTATGATTATGAAAAACAAGGAAGGAGTAGGAACGTTAATAGTGTGAACGAACAAATCTGATGAGCATCATGGCCTGACTTGGTTAAGATATCACTGCATTTTATTACACTCTGAAAATAAACAAGCCAATTAAGAGAGTTTGTGGTGCTTGTAGGAATATGTTCTTTCCGTATGAGAGAAAACAATAATTGCATGATATTACTACAGAATTCTCCAACGTCAAACATAAATAGCTTTCAGAAATTGATATTTTCCCCTACTCATGCATTCTCCCGTCGTTGTCATCATTTCCATATCTATTTCTTCATGACCTTCTTTACAACATCTTGAGATTTCTTAAACAATAACAAGCGCATAATTACGACTAGGTCAAATTTGCTCCACTTGATCTGCATCAATACAGTAATGCGAAAGACGAGCCATGATCCATTTTTAACAGCACGATAATACTTAAACTACATTATCTTGATTGGTTTGAAACGAAAAAAGAATCTGTTGAGCCTAATCATGTCGTGTGATGATAAAGGTATGTTAATGCACCTTTCATCTAATATGCATCCAGTTTGCATACTCAAGGAATTAACTGGCACCTTTCACCATCACCAATTAATAAACTGTCGTCTACCGGGGAAAAATTGACATCGACTAGATAGAAGGACACAAGAAATAAATTACTCTGAAAACTCGATGCTATACAGTGGTAGTGTCTCAATTACTTTTTCTTCGTTGTGCTGTGAGTGAGTCCTTGCCGAAAGATAAAATAATTTGCCCGTGTCGAAAGTGGAAACGAAGTAAAATGTTGTCCTTAGAAAGGAAATAAAGTCAAATAGAGCGCACCGGTCTCTAGTCGTAACTTGAGCCATAAACCTTTCATGAAACAATAAAAACTAACGAGAAAAAATAATTAAGTACTATGTGAGATGCATTTAAAATTAAAGCTGTGCGAGCGAGTCTTTGAACTTTTCCATATAGACCATGTGCGGGAGTGAATAATGCTTCGCAGCTGGTTCGAGCGGACTTCCCAAAATATTTTATTACACTGCACATTTTCAGTTTTAAAGAAAGTGGAATAAGAACTTAAAAGTGAAAATTCAGCAAGAAATCTAGTTTAGATAAAAGACGAAGCGACATCATCTGAGAAACGGGTGACGGGAAGGGAAAGGAAGACAACAATTTAAAGGCACATCTTGCAAACATTTTTAGTACATTTTTTCTTTTCTGTAGATTTCTCGAAATACCCGTATGACGACGATAGTCATAAAGCGAGAAAGAAACGACACTTTTTGTTCCGGAAATTCAATGTAAAGCAAAATGAGAAATGGTCGACGAATTAACACAGACAGAATATTACTATTGGAAACATTTTTGTGACACGTGGTCAAGGGGAAGAACCGACATTAAGTCATTAATACAGAGACAAGACTCAAGTGACACAACGGAAGAGTTTTTCAAAAACGTAAAACTGTGGCACTTATCAAAGACACAGAAGACACAAAACAATTATAGGCTAAATGGAATCAGTAATTATCTTTAAAATGCTCCCTCTCCATAAAATTACTAGGAAGTTTTGAAAACTACGTTAGGCTTTTCTAGAGAATTCTTTTTACAAAGTTGCACTATTAACAACGTAATAAGGTATCTATCTAAGATAATATGTACATTGTAGTTGTTGTAAATTTCTTGTCTGAAAAAGTTGATTGTGAGTGACAGGTTCTATTTACAAACTTTTGTTTAGTCTTTAACAAAGGAAAGCGCTTAATGTTTTGTTTGTTGCATAAAGTGCAAATGTTTCAATTTTACTTTCGGTCAGTGTGATGCGCAATGTGCTTTTCAAATGCTGTCACTGATTAATTTTCATTATTATTGGCGCAGAATGTTTTGTACTGTTTGAACTTGTTTCATGTCTGACACATGAACACATCATTCAGTACCAAAAATTACGTTGTTTATGCATATTGTTCACGCTACTAATTTCTTTAGCGTCCTCTCTTAAGATAAATCGCTATAAATTGAGTCATCTAATTGTAAGCTTTTCTACTTACTTTCTATTTACTAATAGTATACTTTATCATTTGATTTGGATGTCGATGTCACTACCTATTAAAAGGTTTACTATTCCTTACGATCATTTCATGAAATGTTTTTCTGTCCGTATTAGTATTTTCTATCGTACATAGTTGTATGTAGTTTTGTCATCTCTTCTATAACTCTGCTTTCAATTTTACATTTCTCTAACAGAATGTTTTGTATCCTATTCTACGTTCTGTACACCTCGTTACCAAATTGGAATGCAAAGTAATAAAGAAAACGGAAACTGATACTTTCCCGTAATTTGAAATCACTGTTTGAATAATTAGTTTAATTTGAAATAAATAAGGAGAAAAGTGAGACTTTTGTGGTTACCTTATCTTCCGGCTTCTTCTCGGTTTTCTATAATGTGATTTGCAGCAGAAAAATAAGAGAGAGAAAAACAAATACAAAATTAGCATCCGTGACACTTCACATATTTCATTGCATAAAGAAACTAATCATTTCTAGAATCTATATCAATAGCATTTTCATTATACGAGTGTAGTGGTACTACTGACGGAGATCGTCCTCATTAACATGTGGCATGATGGTCGACCAGTTCACCCGGTCAAGTTGCCAACATTTTCACATGAGCAAATAGCAGAGAAAAAATACATAGAGTAGTTAGTCTTTTAAATCCGTCTTTTTTTCTTTGTCAAGAGGTTAGAAAGCGAGTTCTCGTTAACTATTGCCAAATTGACGCCAGCGTATCAGTGAATTCTGAACTTCATCAACATCATCATCAACTGATCATCAGTTTTCTCGACGTTGTCATATTGAATGACAAGGGCTTATCAACTCCCATATCGACTTCTTTGTTTTTCTCTTTCATTTATCTAGTTGCTGAAGAAGACAGGGAATACGGGACAGCTGGTTGGCTTCTTCTATCATATCGTTATTATTGAGGCATTATTGTTATCGATTGGTATTCAAGATCACCGGGAAGTGACAAACGAAGATAACCCAGCACAGCACAAGTAATTTTTAACTTCAATTGCGTTATTCCGTCTTAATTTTAGTTGCAGCTGGAGCGTCACAAAGAATAACAGCTTCATGTAAATTGCTCCAATTTTCTTTCTTTTCAATTGCAAGAAAAATCGTTGGTTTTTTGCTCTTTTTTATTTCCCCACTAACACAATCTCAGAATGAGGTTTCCTACTTTTGTTTTTCAATGTTGTTGGCAAGCGATAGTCAAGCGACTATTTGCCAATTTCTTTCTGGTGTCAGTCGGGCAAACGCAAGCAAAAAATTAAGGGAAGTGTAATAAAACCAATTTGGTTGAGTTGAGAGATTTTTTTTTGTTCGAAAATCCGTTTTTCCACTTTCTGAGAAATTAAATTTTTATAGTGATCTCCCTCTGATACCGTGTGTCAAGGACAATGAAATAGTAAAATGAGAGAGAATCGTCTGCCGTGAGAAAAAAATAGTTGGAAAGGTGACGAGACGATGATAAAGTACATTAGTTTCTCCTTCTTGTTCAGCTTTCTTGAAATTATTTAAATTGAATTTTAATTGAATAGCCGAAACAAAGTTTTGTTTGCTACTCTTCGAACGACATCGCGTTATAGTAGTACCACTACACCACGCTTCATCATATCATCATTCATTTAAAAATTTGTACTCTAGTATACATATAGAAGCAAATAAAAACAAAAGAAAAACTAAGTGAAAATACGGGGAAATTATAGAGATGTATGGGGTCATCTCTAAATTTAAGATTTAATAGCAGTAACAAATAAAATAAAGGATGAATAATAATAATAACATAAGAAAGCTGAAGCGACATTTAATAAAAAGCAGCGTGCAAAATCTATTTACATATAAAAAAGCAGTGAGAAATATAAAAAGCTTACATAATAAATATATAAGAAGAGTAATAAAATGATAACCGAGACCAAAAATACGAAGTAATAAAATGTAATTGTGCGTGCGTCTGCCGGGTATTAGAAAAAACTGAAAAATAAAATTTGCATCAACGCTACAAAATGAAAGATGATGGAGGCAAGACAAAGGCTTTTCATCATCATTTTGCTACACTGTAGTTTGTTTTCTGTTGATAAAACCTAAGTACATTACGATTGCTGACAGCAATTTTTGTAACCTCAATAACCCATGTAATGTTTACGTCTACGTATAAATGCAACTAGACCAAATTCTACAGCACTCATCAGTCTACATTTACTTGATACTTCATACTGAATACTCAAGACGACTTTTATTAATTCCAATGCAAATACGGAAGAGTTAGGTGTCTTTACCAATTTTTATTTGCTTGCATACAATACGTAATAAAACAGTCGACTTTATAGAATAATTTCGTCAAAATATTAATTCTAAAAACAAAACGACAGCAGGTCATTTTTGAGTGGCCCAACATTAATTTGGGTGGTGTTCTGGTAGTAAAAGTGTTTCAATGTTCAGGTCAGGCTAGTACTGGTTGTGGTATATTTTCACACTACAAAAATGTAAAGATTGTATCTTCCCTTTAAAATATAAAGTAGAAGCTCTGAAAAGCAAAAAATAAATGACTGAAATGTTTCTAAAAAATATAGTGACCAAAACGAAAGGTATTTTGGTTAATAATATACTAATTTGCATTGCTTAAGGCTTAAAAAATAAAATGCTAAAATGTTTGCAAAAGTAAAAAAAAAAATTTAATGAATATTATGAAAATGTCAAAAATGTAATTAAAAATTTCTAATAAAATTTGCTCAATTATTAAAAAATCAGTGTTTTTAACCAAAAAATGTTTTCCAATATTAATAAAATTGTTAGCTTAGGTATAAGGAAAAGTGTGTGTTAGTTAGTGTTTGGTTTTGTGTTGTGTCCACTCTGACCTCATTAAAAGGAGGCTCATGCCTCCGCCTTCTGACTTCTACAATACTCGACTCATCATCACTTGCCTCCTCTTCCATTTCCTCTTCCTCTGATTCCTCTGATTCCGTCACCTCCGGTAATTCCGGCAACTACATAATATGCACAGTACATACATATGTACAATTTTAGCCTTTCACCTTGTTTCGTTTAAAAAAGTGTATAAAATTGTTTTCATGTGTAAAATTATTTGCTTTCAAAATTTCATTAATCAATGCATAAAACTGTTTCTCAAAATTCGTATTTAAACCAAAAAGCTCGGTTATTGTACTTTAAAAAAGCAAAATCCTTTCTCTTGAAAGGAAAAAAATGCTACCGATTTTGTTTGCTCCAACTCTACTGTCGTCTATTACTCTTCTTTCATGGCACGCTGATTGACTGACTGACTGAGTGACCGACTGACTTAGAAGGACCGGGTTGATCATCATTTGTCACTTACTTCAAATGATGATTCATTTTACTCTTAAATTCATTTATTTCATTTTGCTTGTGTCTCGATAAATCCAGACATAGCTTCATTGTACTTGACAAAACAGACATGACATGACAAAAGGCCATGCAAAATGTGCTTTACAGAGCAACACGCAAACCAAAAGTGCAAGCGTAAAAAACTTATAACATGTAACTACTAACTTTTGGTCGCCTATTAAAAGAAAAGATTTTGTTTTCACAATGAAAATAAAATCTACTGAACGAGAATAAAATTGTGTGAAAAAACGTGTATTGATGTGAGTGAGTTTGTTTTTGTAGTAGGTGGATTGTGTTGTTCTTGAATGCAATTTCGTAGCAATTACTACCTTCGTCTCTGGTTTCGGCTTCTCATCCTCGACAATTTTGGGAGGTTTGTTGACTTTGGCTAGTTGGGGTTTTTGAATTGTCTGTACACACACACAGGATATTAAATAACAATGCGCACATTGGCCGGTTACAGAAATTATTTCTCTGCGCACATTATGTACATCATGCCATTGGAACACTGTGTATTCTGTACTGCAATACATGGTCAATTATTTGTAAAGAGTAGTTGTGTGCAAAGCGTTTCGAAGAATTCATTTCTTTATCACCATCATCATCACCACCACATTTGTGCAGTGCGTGCAATGAAACCGGGGGACCAGAAAAAAGGGTAAACAAAAAAGTTATAAATAGGTGCAGAGAAAATATTCACAGAAAAAGAAACATAAACAAGCCATTTACATAATAAATTTCATGTCATCATCATTCCAAATAAATTCCACCTGTACAAAAATAAATAAATAAACTGAAAAAGAAAGAAAGTGGAAGAGAATTGTTGTGCGTTAAAGAGTTTACCAAGAATCTGACTTACGAGTTTATCTGGCTTTTGGGGAGGAGGGGCAGCTCGTTTCTTCAGCAGACTTTTAGTTTGCAGCAGAAGATTGGAAGAAGTCTCTTCCGGCGGAGCGAGCACGCGTGGCTTTTTCGGAGACTGGTTTTTCTTATCATCGTCGGGTTTACCTGACTGTGATTGCGGTGATTGTGAGCGTGATGGCTGCTGCTGTGGAGGTGATGATGGTTGAGGATTGCTCATTTTCCTCCAAGACGGGGTGGGAGATTGGGCTGGGGATGGAGAACGAGGCGTGGGAGTGGGAGTAGGTGAAGGTGGCGTGGGCGATGGACTAGCAGGTATCGGCTCTAATGGAGTGATTGAGGGATTTCTTGTGGAATGATGATGTCCTTTGGGAGATGGAGGTTCTGCTGGCTTTGGGTTTCTAACTTGCTCTTTGTTGGCTCCGTCTTTCCTTGTTTTTGGCTCAGACACACTTTTTGCAAGTTTTTCAGGCTGAGGCTCCGGATTAGCTTTCTTCGCTGGTTGTTCGTCTGATTTTGCCCCATCAGGCCGATGAAAGATTGGACCCTTTTGTTTAACTTGAGCGTCAGCTACTTCCGACTTTTCTCGGATATTTTTCTCCTCCTCTCTTGTCATTATTGTCTGTCTTTCTTCCCCTTTCTCTGCTCCTGGAGTTTCAGGCTGTTTCCATCTCCCTGTTGCAGCTTTTGGAGCTTTCGGGTTTGTCTTTTCCTCCTCCACTGGCACGGTCTTTTCTCCTGTTTTACCCTCGTCCCTGGAAAGTTTGGCTTGCCTTTCCAATGCTTTCGCCTCTAATGATGTTACTGAAGATTTCCGTCTTTCAATGGGAGCTTTCTGCTCTGGCGTTTCCTCCACCTCCAAGGTATCACTGTCTCTTGTATTTTCATCTCTCTGTGGTTTCGGCTTTCTCTCTACCACTTTCTCTGTTGTTGAAGTTACTTCAGTTTTCCAACGTCCTGAGGGAGCCGATTTTTGCCCCGGCTCTTCCTCTGGCTTACTGGGTCGTTTTTTCTCTGCCTCTGAGTCTGGCTTTGCCCCATCCGGTCGATGAAAGGTTGGTCCACGTGGATTTAATTGTGCATCTGCTACTTCCAATTTTTCTTGTTTCTTTTTGTCCTCCTCTCTCGTTACTTGTGCTTTTGCCTGTTCCACTTTCTGAGATTCGGGTGAGTCAGCAGGTTTCCATCTTGAGGCGGGTGCTTTTGGACCTGCCTCTTTTTCTCCCACAACCTGTGACTTATTTTTCGGTTTTTCCTCATCATCGCTCGAACGTCCGGCTTGTCTTTTTGTCACCCTCTCTGGTGCGAAAGGTGCATCCGATTTCCGCCTTTCCTCCGAAGCCTCTGGAGACTCTGATGCCTCTGGCTCTTCCTCCATTTCCACCTCCTCAATGTCTTTTCCATGACTTTTTCTCCGTACTTTTTCCTGCCTTTCTTCCATCTTCAGTGCTGTTGATGATTCAGCCGATTTTCGTCTGTCGCTCTGAGTTTTGGAAGTCGTGCTTACCTTTACCTCTACCTCCGACTTCGATCTGCCTCTTTTCGGTTCCTCGAAGTCCGGCTTTGCCCCATCCGGTCGATGAAAAGTTGGTCCCTGTGGACTTAATTGTGCATCTGCTACTTCCAATTTTTCTTGTTTCTTTTTGTCCTCCTCTCTCGTTACTCGTACTTGTGCCTCATCCAATTTCTGAGATTCGGGTGAATCAGCAGGTTTCCATCTTGAGGCGGGGGATTTTGGACCTACCTTTTCGTCCCCCTCAAGCTTCGACTCACTTGTCGGCTTTTCTTCGTCGTCTCTCAAAAGTCCGGATTGTCTTTTTGTTACTCTTCCCGGTGCGAGAGGTGTATCCGATTTCCGCCTTTCCACTGAAGCCTCTGGCTCTTCCTCCATTTCGACTTCCATCTCTTCAATGTCTTGTCCATGTCGTTTTCTCCATACTTTTTCTTGTCTTTCTTCCACCTTTAGTGCTGTGGATGATTCAGTCGATTTTCGTCTGTCGCTTTGAGTTTTGGAAGTCGTGCTGCTTACCTTTACCGACTTTGATCTCCCTCTTGTCGGTTCCTCGAAGTCCGGCTTTATCCTATCCGGTCGAAGGAAAATTGGACCACGCGGATTTAATTGAGCATCGGCTACTTCCAACTTTTCTCTCTCCGTTCTGTCTTCGTCCCTCAAAAGGCTTGTTTTTCTTTCTGGAGTCGGAGTTTCAGGCTGCTTCCATCTCCCTGAAGGGGATTTCCCGCTTGTCTGCTCCTCTTCAACTGTCACGGTCCTTTCCCGGTCCCATTTATCCTCTCCTGTGGAGAGTTTAGCAAGTCTTTCTTCTAATTTCACTTCTGTTGATGGCGCTGATGATTTTCGTCTTGCGGTTGGAATTTCCTCCACCTCAAACGTATCTCTGCCTTTTTCATCTTCATACATCAGCGTTTTTATTTTTCTCTCTTCCACTTTCTCTGTTGTTGACGATTCATCGGATTTCCATCTTCCAGTGGGAGCCACTTTCGGCGACATTTTTATCTCTGTCTCCTCTTGCAACTTTCTGGGTTGCCTTTTCTCTTCCTCAAAGTCTGGCTTTGCCCCATCCGGTCGATGAAACGTTGGTCCCTGTAGATGTAATTGTGCATCTGCCGTTTCCACCATTTCTTGTCTCCTCTTCTCCTCTACCCTCAACACTTTCATTTCCCTTTCTTCTGCTCTCTCCGCCACCGAGGATTTCGTTGATTCCCACCTTCCAGCGGGAACCGTCGGAGCTGCACTTTCCTCCTCCTCCCCTTCCAATTTTCGCATCCCCACCGTGATTGTCTTGGTTGTGCCATATTCGTCCGTTTCCGTCCTCCTGGTAGCCCGGCCTGAGGTGGCGCTTACCTCCTCAGACTTGACCTCTGTCTGTCTCTTACTCACCTGCTCGTCATCAATCTGACGAGCTTTACCGTTGTCCTTGGACAAGGCTGCTGCGGCCTTGCGTTCTACCGAACTGACTGAGTCATCGAAAGCTTCCTAAGTAAAGTCATATATTCACAATTGAGGTTGTAACACATTTATTTCCCAAATTAATTAGACATGCGAGCATTTCATCAGAAAAGAGCCTGCTTGCTGCTCAACATTTGTATGTGTTAAATAATTAATTCCCTTTAAACAAAAGTCATACACATAATTAGTACAGTAATTATTAATGTGTCTTTGCGTTCCACAGCGAAAATATAACAAATCGCTAACAAGTATTCAATTAACGTGCAACTAATGAGAAGGCATAGTTTTCCGCTCTTCTCTTTTTTACATCGAATAAAGAGCTCTCTTCTCTCCTCCTTGTGGTGGCCAACAATTGGAACGTCATCGTGATCATCATCACGGCGCATGGCCTTCAGAAAACAAACATCGTTTCGCATTTTTCTCTCGTTTCTATTATTATCAACAACATCCCGTCTGAGAGAGACAAACCCAATTGATCATTATGATACACCGTCGTGCACGCTTATCCATCTTTTTGCTGCTTCCTCAGATATTTTTGGCAGTAGCGGCAAAAGAAGAGAAATGGTGTTGTGCTTTTTGTCTCCCTCTTCTTGCTTCTCAAAATTCATGATCAATGAGCGTCGTGATGGAAATTGGAAGGGAAACAGAAAGATGGGTCACATTACCCAAGAATCTCGTTTTAATTCCGTTCCAAATATTTATTATTTATTGTCATTATTATGGACGTATGAAATGAAAAAAGTTGGTCGGGAAAGCCCGAATCGATTACAAAATAGCGTATATTGTGGAACAATCAGAGGAACGGCACTACAAGAGAGACTGCTCTAAAGTGAAAGTATGCAAGGAGTGTGCATTAATAATATTCATTTAGTTATCCTGATAACTACATTTTTGCACTGCTGCACACACCCAAAGCGAGGAATGCAATTCGAAGGAGAACTGTCTTTGCTTGCAACGAAGAGCAACTTTACAAATTGTGTGAGAGTGCAATGGGAAAAATGTATTTTTTTTCTCTTCCTTTCCTTGTGTAAAAACCCACCCCAGATATCTATTTTTCTTGTGTAAGTAAATAAACCGGGCAGAGAGGATGACGAAACTGGGTAAATGATGTACTTTAGAAATTCCCTTCGTTATTGCATGATTACGTAAAAGTGAAGAGAACCACACGCAAAAGCCAGCAGAGCCATGGCACACAATACATCTGAAATAAGTACTAATTTAATATAAAAAGCTGCACTTGTCTCTTCTACTGTACTTCACTTTTTCTTTCTCCCTGATGTATGAATATATTCACCTATTTTTAGGCTTCCTTCGACAAAAAAGAGACTTGTGTCTAAAATAAAATCTGTACCATCGTCGTCATCCACGAAGCCGTACTCCCTCCTAAAGCAAACACCACCATCATTTTTGTCCTCTTTTTAGAAAAATACAATATATAAAGATAGAAAATGTAGACTAGTAGCAATCGCATCGTCATAGAGACAGACACATGCGCACATCTTCGCCGTACTGGTAGAGAGCATGGTGGTTTTCAGTGCAAAAAATTATTGAATATAGTTTTTAGCTTTAAGCTAGACCAGGAAGTGAACTCTATAGCAAAACTCTACTACAAATCTTGTATTATGCAATGAATGGCACATTTTGTCGTCTGACTTGGATTTAGCACAAGCGAGACCGTCGAGCAACTCTTGGATGACTTGTAGGAGAGAAGAGAGAAAACGGAAAGAGTTTACAAGTTGCCATAATCATCGTCACCGTGTGTGCACAATGTCTTCTCAATTTCTATTAGCGTAGCTTCACTTTGCTAGCTTTCTTGACAATTACTACAGTGAAGCTATTGCAAAGTCAGTATCTTTCCTTTCCTTCATTTCAGAAGAGTTCAAAAATGATTCTTTTTTAAAAAAAGAATTACTTTTTGCATCACCACCAACAAAAATGACACCACTCCGTAGCCTTTGGTGTTCCACGCTAGGCTAGCGACTACTAAACGACCATTGTAGTCCCGAGTTGCTTTCAATGCGTGGAAGGAACACAAAATGTATCTCTTTCCCCTTTCTTCTTTTGAACACTTTTCCTTCCTGCTCTGCCCTGTACATATTATTTCTTGCCACAAAAATAGAAAAATCTTTATCGCTTTTATTTTTGGTAAAGTTTTGTATTTTCAGCAAATATCTTTCTTCCAAACGCCGTTTTTTTCTATCGTCTCGGAAAAAATAAGATATTTTTGCTGTTTTAACAAAGAATTGAGAAAAAGAATGAAGATCATCGTTCCTATTTTTTATAGAATGTCTACTCAAATGATGGTAAATCTCGAAGAGGAAGATAAATGTTTTAAAACATTTACTCCATTTAAATCTCAGTTTAGGTTTCTATTTAATTGTGGGCGACCAAAGGAGACGAGAAAATCACTTTGAATTGAATACTTTCTGCTTAACGGTTGAACCATACATCTTACCATGTTACCGATGTCCAAAGGGAGAAACTCTTTGTGGGAGTTTCTATCAATGGAAACGTAATGATTGACTTGACAAGACTAAACTAGATCTAATTTTGACTCTGGCCATTAACTTAATTTGTAAGCAAAGTAAGAAGCGGAATGACATCACAGAGATGAAAGCAAAATTTTAGGGAATGAGTAGCGCAGCAAAAATGCAAAAATATACACACAAAACACACGAAAGGAAGTGCAGTTTTGGTAGCTTCTTGATGATGAGAGAATTAGAGATGACTAAATTTCTCTTAAGGCAGACATAAAAAATGCTTTTCAAACTGTACCTTTGGCTCTTCAACCTTAGGTTTGGGTTTCGCCTCTTCCACCTTCTTTTTCTCTTCTGGCTTCTTCTCCTCCGGCTTTTTCTCTGCGGGCTTCTTCACCTCTTCTGTCTTTTTCTCTACTACCTTTTTCTCCTCCACTTTTTTCTCTTCGACTTTTTTCTCCTCTGCCTTCTTCTCCTCTGGCTTTTTCACCTCAGCTTTCTTTTCCTCAACCTTTTTCTCTTCCACTTTTTTCTCCTCTACTTTCTTTTCTTCCAACTTTTTCTCTACTTTTTTCTCCTCCACTTTCTTCTCTTCGACTTTTTTCTCTTCGACTTTTTTCTCTTCGACTTTTTTCTTTTCTTCGACCTTTTTCTCTTCTACTTTCTTTTCTTCCACTTTTTTCTTTTCTTCAACTTTTTTCTCTTCAACTTTCTTCTCCTCTACTTTCTTTTTCTCTTCGGGTTTCGGCTCAGGTTTCTTTTCTTCTGGCTTTGGTTCAGGCTTTTTCTCTTCGACAGGCTTTTTTGGCTCTGGCTTCTTTTCAGGCTCTGGCTTCTTTTCTTCTACGGGTTTCTTTGGCTCAGGCTTTTTCTCCTCCTCTTTCGGCTTCTGTTCCTCTGGTTTGGCTTTTTCTGGCTCTTTCTTCTACAAAAGTGAGGTTTTCACTGAATAAACTACCATACTTTTACCACACAAAAACATTACCTGTGCCCTTTGACATTTTACGACTTTATCACCAATTTCCCCTGCGAAGGTTGCCGTGTCCGTATCACAAAAAAATCATTCCAAAAATCCAAAATACTTTTTACACACCAGTATTATTCCCATCGGGCTACTCTTGACTGCCAATTTCCCTTAAAAATATAGTCACTAGGTAAACACTGCACTCTCCTCACTTAATTTGGTATCATTACAAAACGTGGCTTTCATACCAATTAAAAAGGTATTTTACCTTTAATAAAACAAACTGAGAAAGGTTAAAAAAACTCAAGGAAGTCCAGAACGTTTTGTAGACAAAAAACAAAGACGAGTCCATAATTCTGTTTGGCAGTTTGACTGACTTGATCCGAGACAAGACAAGGGTAACTTTTTAACAGACTATTGTACGTACATACGAACGAACGAACGAGCAAAATGCTACAAATACCTTACTGATTCAACTACGACTTTTTGGTTTGACGAAACATATTTACAAAAAGAAAATGAAACAATGGGTGCGAAACTGAATCACGTTTGGTTACCTTCTCGGGCTCCTTCTTCTTTTCCTCTTTCTTCTCTTCCTTTTTCTTTACCTCTGCATTTCATTATCAAAAATGTGGTGATTTTTAGGCTCGTCAGTTAAAATTGCAGTTAAATTTTGTAAAACGTTATCTAACCTTGGACTGTAAGTGTCGCTTCGGTTTCATTAGAACCGAATTCGTTTTTAATGACGACCTTGTATGTACCGCTGGACTCTTTGGTTGCGGAAGAAATGTTGATGCGGGCCACCTTCCCGTCAAATGATGTGTTCTCCTTGATTACCGTTGTGTTTCTGAAATAGGATTGATTAGACTAAAGATGTAATTCATATGTTCGATTGGAGTGAGAAAAGTGCGCGAGCGGCTACCGTACCTGTAAAACGTGACGGTTGCTTTTTTCTCGACAGTGATAAGCTCACAGTACATCTCTGTACTTTTGCCCTCCTCCACTGTCTGCGAAATAAAAAATAAAAAAGGCACGTTGACAAATTTAGCTACTTCATCATAATTTAGAATTAGTAAATTAGCATTTAAAACAGTAAAGTGGTTGCATTAGTACCGTGGACTTTAGCCCTTGAGCAAATTTGGGTGCATCTCCTTTAGCTTTCGGTTTTTCTTCTTCCTCGTCGCTGGGCACTTCGGTGATCTCAACGGTTTGCGAGGTCACCTGTCCCTTTTCATTCTTAGCGACAACCTTGTAGGAGCCCTTGTCCTCTCGTGAGGCCTGGGCTATCTCCAGTTGAATCTTGTACTCTCCCTGTAAGAAAGTAAGAATATCAATCGTTAGCATAATCCACTATTTTCAATTACTGTCTCAACTCTGCTCCAATCTGACTTTTCCTTACTTTCTGAACTTGTTGAATATTCACTGTGCGTCGATTGTCTTGTTTGATAACAGTCTGTTCCTTGAACCACTGGACGTCCGGTGGATTCTGGCAATTGATAGTTGTTTCAATTACTACCACCTTCGTCTTCTGCACCCTGACAATTCGTGGTTGCTGAATGATGACAGGGGCAACTAAAATCAGACAAAAATAGCCATCAAATTGTTTTACATCATTGCGTATTTTTGAGTAATTCCAGCGATATTTCTTACTTTCTATGTTGAGCGTCAAATTGGCGTTGATTTCGCCAAACTCATTTTTAATGTTACACTTATATAGACCGCTGTCTTCTGGAGCAGGATCCTTGATTTCCAGTCTGATTATGTAAACCTCCTTTTCTTGCTTGATGCTGTAAGAGAACTTTGAGGATTGTTTCACTTCCACTCCTTCACATGACCACAAACTCGTTGGTTTTGGATCAGACTTCACGCGGCACTCCATAATAATGAGTTTGCCATTTTGTTCAGACACAATTTTTGGTTTCTCGACAAACGTCGGTGCCTGGCCCGCCGGCTCTGGCTCCGCCTCAATGTTTAGGTTAAGGTTGGCGTTCGACTCGCCATGAACGTTTTGCACGTGGCAGCGATAGGTGCCTCCATCCTGGCCGCCAGGCTCTTTTATCTCGAGAATGAGATCAAAAATATCATCTTCCACAACCTTGATCTTCATCGCTATGCGATTAGACTCATTGACTTGTGTGTTTCCGCGGAACCAAGACACTTCCGGCTTCGGGTTTGCCTTACATCGGCATTTCATCGTGATCAGTGTTCCAGTCGCGTTTGGCGAAATCTTTGGCTTTTCAATAAAGGTCGGAGCGATTCCTTGATCGTCACCACCTTTGCCACCGGACAACGGCAACAAACACAAAACACATTAATCAGCGTCAACATTCTCACAGATCAAAAATGGTGCAGGCAGAAAAACCTTTTTGTTTCATAAACCCCTGTTCAGTCCTCTCATTTCCTCTCCAAATCTTTAGCGTCGACCGTCAACTCTTTTCGTGTTTTAAATAATTGGTAAAAACGTCAAAATAAAATAATTTAATGATTAAAATTTTCATTATAAGAATAAAACAAAAGAGAGGTGAACAGATCAGGGTCACATGATCAACTCAAAACCTTTGTCTCAGCAAAAAGAAAATTATACACAGCCATGGAAATGGTAATTTCCTGTAGTGAATCTCCTAGTAAATTTGAAATGGAAACAATTGGGCAGCAATGACAGTTATGAGGGTTAATCCATCAGAAATGTCCAATGTATTGAACTCAAATTTTTACAGGTTTAAAAGCTTATGTAAATTTATATATGGATTCCATTGCAAATTTGTATACTAAATTCCCGAGTTTTGGGGTTCAATGGTTCTTTTAAATGATTATTTTCTGCCTTGGTGTGAACATTTTGGAAACTGGATGACACCATGTTACGTTTGAGATATGAACTGACGAAAATCCGACATCTTTGTTGGATCAACCCTCGTATAAATCATCACGACAGACATGCTCACCAAAGTCAACTAAACGTCATCCTCACCATTTCATCAATCACATTTTAATTCAGAAATCACCACTTGAACGAATAAAAACTCAATCAGAACTTTTCCCGCCTTTTCCCTCAACACCTCCAAATAAATCCAAGAAAAATAAACCTGAATTCCTGTTTTAAACATCTAGCAGTTTTTTGTAAATTAAAAGGGTTTACCTGTTGGTCAAAGTCATACTTTTTCTGACGACTTCCACCTTTACTCAATATCGCCTTGTAAGAAGTCATGCATAATTGCGTGTTAGTTCTTTGTACAGATTTGCATTAAAGTGAAATGTGAAAGCAGGCAACATCGTCATATTTTGTTGTTGGATGCAATAAAAAGGGTTAAACAAGGGGTCAATCAATCATCATGCACAGCAATACATAGACTACATTTAAATCCAGATTGTAGAGCATGCAAAGCTTTTCCTTTTCTTTCTTATCGAAACGACCTTTCAGGGATTCCCCGGGGGAAATTAACAAAACGGAACGAAAAAAAATAAACGATTTTTTGTGTGTTTGTCTCTGGAGATCAGGATCCCATGTCAGACGACTGAAAGTAAGTGTGGTCGACTTTGAGCATATTTTGTGCGCTGAATGAAGTGGAAAGGAAGATGAGGCAGGGCCGTGCAGGGATGTTGTTGCAGTCGTTGTGGCCGACTCGACTCTTTCGCTTTCAATCATTTGTGTGTGTTTTGTGAGTGTGTTTGTATACCTTGGAAGTTGAGTGTGATATTTGCATTGCTTTCTCCGCACACGTTGACCGCGTTGCAGCGCCAGCTGCCACCGTCTCCAATCACAGGATTGGAAATCTCAAGACTGAGCATGTACGAGTCTTTGCTGACATCTTTTTTCGACATTTTGATTCGATCACTCATGTTGATTTGTTTTGTTCCCTGCCACCAAGTGATCTCGGGAAGCGGCTGCGCTTCCAGCATACACTCCATCACAAGAATTTCTCCTTTCTGTTTGATTGTTGGCTTCTTCGGGAACCGTGGTGCTTTACCATCTGGAATCCTATCCAGAAACACGTGCACATAACCATGAACACATACATGAATTCCAAAAGTTTTCCAATTTTCATCTGTCAGTCAATGTCAAATTTGAAAAAAGTCATTTGAGACTTACTTCAATTTGCCACCGCCTTCGAAGTTCAAATTGACGATGGCTGTGGCTTCACCGTGGTCATTTTTGGCTACTGCCTTGTACTCCCCATCGTCACTAGACTCTGCACTAATAATTGTCAGTCTGGACATGTAGTACACATCCGTGGTAGATTCGCGTGTTACTGTTGACTTAAAGCGGCTTCCGCTCAATTGCACACCTTTGTGATACCTGTGATTCACAAAATAAATCAGCACTCGCACTATCCGAATTATAATTGTGAAACACTTGAAACAATCTCCACCATTTCTAGAAGAACAACGTACCATATAACGGCAGGCTCTGGTTCGGATGCGAGTCGCACCTCAAACGAAATAGCGCCGGATTCATCTTGTCTGATGACAGGTCGTTCAGTAAAGCTAGGCTTCACAAGTTTGCTGGCTCCTGCGTCGCCTACATTGAGGAACGAACCTACGATCCCAAGGGTTAGTATTTGCATTACTCGCCGTAAGAGAAAAACAGGTTGTAAATACAATTGCAAAAAAGATTCTTGCTTCTTCGTACTTCTTTAGCAGAGAAAGAAGGAAAACAAAAAAACTGCTTAACTACGGCTGCATATTTAGTAACGGTAACGATACTGACGTGGTCGCTAAATTGGCAGTTTCATACGAACCAACTTACCAGATTGTAATATGTACAGCTTATACAACACAGAGCTTATGTACAATGTAACAGTGCTAGTAATAACTTTCACCTAAGTCCTAAAGAGTGCGGATTATTACAGAGTGCAATTAACTTTTGTACACGTTTCGTATCATCCGTGACAATTGTTTCTAGAAAAGAACTAAGTTTATATACAAGAAAGTAATTGCAGCAGAATCTGAAAACTCCTCGTCGAAATACTTAAGAGTTCAGTTTTGGTGAAGGGGTACAGTTGATCTACTGGAAAATTGTAATTTTGAAACAGTTTGTGCACACTTTGTATAAAATTTACTTGTGACAGCTTTTGTACAGTTTTTAGTTGTCACTCACAAGGAATTATTCATTAATACTGAGACGAAGCACTAATAATTTATTCAGTTAAAAAACGCTGCGTTATAATAAACTTTTCCTGAGGAAATCCCTTGATTTCATTTCAATGTCACGTTTAGTGCGCTGGCGTGGGCGTACTCGTTATTTTTATTGTGTTTTTGTAGCATTAATAAAAAACAAGTGTGTTATGCATGGCATTAATTAGCTTGCTAACGTTTGTTTTAGATGTTTAACTGCTCTTAAAAAAACGGAATGCCGCAAAAAATAAATACTTAATTCTGGATGCGCCGCTAATAGATATTAAATAGACTACGGATTACTTTTTTGCTTTCTAGTTATGTCTAATAGAATCTTTCATTTCAGTTCTCGAAGCTCATTTGTTAAGAAGATGCGCTGGAAAGAATTGACTTTTGGACATTTTCAACATTTGACATTCTTAATCTAGGAATTACGCTGAGAACACTTTTTTAGAACTTTGATTCATGCAAACTAGTCAAAATTATCCGCAGTTTAATTAATTGCTGTGTAGAACATAATTAAAATATATTGGTATTGATTTTCGATTTTTAAAATGTCTCAAATTACGTAACCTTATAAATGCTTTAAATGTTTTGGGCGGGAAATAGTCCTTTGTTAAATTGTTTCTCGGAATAATTTTTTTGTCGCTTAAACGCAATTTTTGCGAAAAGATGCGGATAAATTTTTGTGGTACATAAATTATAGTAATAAATTGCATAATATCGCATAGAATGTCATTATTGCATATTTAATTGGAATTGTAGTATGTTATATGGCATCAGGGTATTGCACTTACTGTCGAAATTGAGACTGATTGTGGCATTGCTTTCACCCAGTTCATTTTTTGCCGTCACCTTGTACTTGCCGGCGTCTTCCACTGCCACATTTTTTATCTCCAGTGCGGCCACGAACACACCCCCATCTTTTTCTACTATTAACTACTCACATACAAAACAACAACAAAAACAGAAAAATGAGAATCGACCAGAGTACAAAAGATTGCACAAACAATTATCCAGAAGTTACAAAAATACTTTTTCAGATTCATAATTCGTAAATGGAGGAATCGGAGGTGGTTTTTTCATGGAGGCTTATTGCGTACCTTGTGTCTACTACTGCTTGACACTTGCGTCCCATCATGGAACCATGTGACGGAGGGTTTGGGATCGGCCTTAATTTTACATTCGAAAACTAGTCTACGACCCTCGTCCTCCTGACGGATTATTGGTTTCTGAGCAAAACTAGGAGCAACCCCATCGATTTGCCTGCATAAATCACATTACAAACAATCATCCGATAAGTTTAAAATTGCCAGACGTAGTGAAGTAGTTAAAAGATAAATGCTGCTGTAAAAGCAAAATTGAATGTCATTATTTCCGTTTGTACACTTTTTCATTAAGCAATAAACCATATCATCATTTCATGAAAAAAGAAAATGTGTCATGGTCAACCATTAATTTAAAATGACGGTCTAAAAATTACGATTACACCTCACATTTTGTACGTTAAGTGGTGCTCGAAGATTGTGTCGTTTCGGAATTTTTGCAGATTGGAGTTTACAAGCCCTGACAGGGAGAAGGTGTAGTATTTAGGTCATTTGTGATTTAGGTGTGCCATAAGACCGGAAGTGGGATATTTTTAATGGCACTAGGTACACAAATGCATTAGGCATGCATACATTACATCTGTGCACCATTAATGACGTCCTCCACAATTTCTCTACGAGAAATAGGCGGAGAAAGTGCAGTAAAAAGATAGTCAACGAATATTTAACATTTTTATGCCAATAATAAAATGCTCAAAGAAAACATAATAATTTGGGCTAAACTCCATATCTATCAGTATCAATAATAATATTTTCACGGTTGCCTCCATCAAACGTCATACTTATACTGGTATAAACATGAAAAGACATTAAGACATGCACATACTTTCGCACATGCATAAAAGAATATATCCGTACATATTTATAACCAAAAAGCAATTTTGCGTGGACTATGCACTAATAGTAATTGCATACGACATGGGCATAATATGTACGGCATGCCTAATTTTTTGCCACTTTATTTTTTCCTTGCTGTCGTGTCAAGCGTGTTATTATGGATGTGAACATGGAATATGCATCTCCTTTCCTTTTCTTTTTATTAACAATCCTCCTTGTTAATACAATTCTGTATACGACAGCCTAGAGAAAAGACTAACTAATAAAAAGATATATTCTCTACACCCAATCATCTTCGTTCTCAGCAGATAGCACGATTCATTCGACCACAACAACCTATATACTCGCCACCCACGCTTTTCTCCACTTTGCCAACTTGATGCACAATGATAATCAGAATTTCGGGCTAGTCTTCTATTAAGTAATCTGTACTGCTAGCTTAATTTTTCAGCTCGCTTCTTCCACTCTATCTACTGCCACTCACGACGAAACTATTTCAAAACAAAATTTTCATTTGTAGGCAATCTCCACTTCCACAATGATTCGTAACAATTTGGACAAAGTGTATTATTGGAGAAAGAAGTGAGTGGTGGTGGGTGTTTCGTTTGTCGACTCACACACAAAATATGTACAGTGGAGTCGCTATATAAGCGACCCCGCAAGGGTAAAGCTAAAGTCTCTGTTTATACAGAGTGTTGCTTATGGGAAATCTCGGAGCAATAGTTAGTAATTTTTTATGAAGAATTGAGTCACACTTACATGACACGAGGGGTCAAAAAGATACACAAATAGCTGCATACTTACACAGGTTAGATTACAAAGTTAAGGGGTTTTTGCCAATACCTCATTGGGATGTATAAACCATGTTTAAATAGACTTTCCAGTGATTTATATGTTATATTGTTAAAGAAAATGGTTTCGCGTTACATTCGCAGCTATCATTATTAATCAGGTACTCTATCATTTCTCGCAGCTTATTGGGAAAATGCGTTTGATGTTTATAATCTCATGTGTCCAACGTTGCAACTTCTAGTAGTGAGTACGATAGATTGTTGCATATTGTGGACATAAAACTGACTTGCTCATAAAGATAGAATGCTAATTTCATTCAACAAATAATGTTTCAGAGGTATTGCATTAAAGGAGACTATGAATACAAAAACTCTCGGGGGATTAACAACTTGCTTATGAGGAAGGTTTGCTTGTTTAGAGACTGCTTAAATGGCGACTCCACTGTAATTTTTTATTTATTTATCCTTTCTTAACTCATGTCCTCACACATCCGCCGCAACCTCTTGATCACTCGTGACTGACTCTGTGAGGAGGATGACGAAGATTTATTTTTTCAACCTGCATTACACCAAACTTAACATTGTTTATTCATCCCTTTTCACTCAATTCGCTCATTCATTTTAATTTTTATTATAACGATCTTCATGATATCCGTTTGGACCGTTTGATGGCCACAATTTTCACCATCGCCGTAACCATTATTTTATCTTTGAATCTTCAGCAGCGTCCCACAGTAGTTCATTGAGATCGAACCCATTACTCCTCATGACGAGGAGGAAGGAATACTTTTTTTGGTGAAAAGTGTGGGATTCTCTGACTCAAAGTTGCTGTGACGCATATTTGTGTCATGTACCTCCTCTCTCTCTACATTTTTACTCTCCATTATCACTATTCATCGTTAACATTAGTCAATGCGAAAGGTCATCCCTTATGTTCAAAGTAAATATTTTGCTTTTATAAAAATATGTGAAATATTTTTGTTGATTCATTTACTTTGTTTCTTTTCCCAATCAGCATCGATCGTCATCGTTCATTGGGCGAAGTGAACAGACCACAAGAACAGAAAATGGGACAGATTTTGTTAACCTTGCCAGAGAAAGAAGTAGACGAAGGGTAGGAGTTTGAAGCTCAGTTCGGTCAAATGAATTCTGCTTTTTCCTCTTTTTCTTCTGCTAATGATGAGATAACGAAGATCGCAAAATACCTCATCGCAGTGTAAATAAACAATGTGTATATTTTTATTTCTCCGTTTCTCTCGAAAAAGAAGAGATTATTTTTCTTGTTTATACATTTCGCAACATAATGATAATGCATAATATATGTACACGTATTATTATTTAATACATTTATTTATGCAACACTACTTTACAGTACAGGCCAACTGTTCAGCAGTGCATGCTGAAAAATGTAAAATGTGGGGCAAGTGGAGCAAGTCAAGAGCTGATTTTCCTCTCTGATCTGATCTATCTGCGCGAGTGAGAGAGAGAAGAAAAAGATTGCTGTTATGTTGCTGTTGAAAAGTGTCTGAGATATTATTATGACAAACTACACATGGCGTCTGTTCCTCTCTACATTTTTGATCTTCTTTCGCGTATTTTTTTCTTCAAAAAAATGACTAACTTGTTTAAACTACTTTTCCCTAAGCTAATATTAAGGGATTCGTTTGAAAAGATGTGAGATGTGATGAGTCCGTCTGTTTCTGGTCTGTTTGACCCTTCTGTTTGATTTGCTACTGCGAGCTTCTTCTACCAGATTCAAATTTCCTAATTCGCTTGCCTTCACAGGAGGAACGTGTTCTTGAGTTAGAGAAAAACTTTGTTTTGTTTGCTTTCTCTTCTTCTCCGCTAGTCATCATTCACAAAAATTGTTTTCCTTCAACGCTACTTTGGAAACGTGGAATTTTGCCTGGGGTTTCAGTTGAACAGGATCAAATGTGGAACGCTGTGAAAACGCAGGGTTACGAAAATTTTGGTTTCTTTTCTAATTTACCCCGTGACCGCCTGTCTATACTTTTCCCATTTTTGTTATGGTAGCCCACTTTTTCTACAAAAATAATAATCTGCTTCTGATCTTGAATGGACCACAAAAAAGAATCAATAGCATGTTGAATGTTTCAGTTTTTCAAATTTTAGAAACAACCAGATCCGTTTCTTTACTTATTTAATTTTTATGGTTTAGCTCGGTAAAGTTGGAAATAACAATTTAAAGCATACTTCCGCCCGACATGTATTTTTTGTGGCAAATATTCAAGGCCAAAAAAGTAACAAACGGAAATCTGGCATGTCAACAGAAATATGTGCTTGAAGCGAATGACAAGGAGTAAGCTTGAGTGAAAGTCAGATATCTTAGTGTAGAAAGGTTTACTTACTTTTCCTTTGGCTCATCGACAGCTGTAATGACATTGGTGAACAATTAAATTGATAGTTATTAAAGCAACAGTTTACATTGACATAGTTTATCAAAATAGAGGTAATACAGAGGGAAATTGAATGGGAAACTCAATGAAAATTTTCCACTTACGGCTAAAGTTGAGGTTGATGGATGCGAAGACCTCTCCATGTTTATTCTTGGCTTTGACTTTATAGAGGCCAGCATCCGACTCTATGACGTTGTCGAGCTCAAGCACCACCAGGTATTTGTTGGTGGCAATCTTTGTGTTTTTAAACACGGTCCTCTTGTCTGCCTTGAGCTCGACCTCACCCCGGAACCAGGTGATTTCAGGTTGGGGTGCACCCACCAGTTGACACTCGAAGATGAGTCGGTTCCCGTCATCCTCCTGACGGAGTTGCGGCTTCTGCGTGAATGCTGGCACCGACTCGCCCATTTCCACTCCGCCTCCTCCCACTCACGTGCGTGTGTGACCACAACCAGCACCACACCACCACCTTCACCGCACCACTGCTACCTTAAACTACCACGTCTCCCTGCCTCCAGGGCTTCCCAGCTAACTTCCGCACTGTGTCACCACCTCAAATAAATCCCTATCTTTGAAAACAATCCGTCTATACTAAAAATGTAACAATTACTAACTACTAGAAAACTACGGTAGGGTTTCGCTATTTTCTCAACAAAATATCTCCAGTCAGTCCAATTCCAATTTTCCAATCAAAGACACAGTCTCACTTTTTCTTCAATGACGACGGAATCCCTTCCGCCAGTCACCGCACTGTCTTCGCTCTCTCAGATCCTGTAACAAAATTAAAAAAAGTGTTTTAAAATCATCCCCGTCACATCTATTTCTGGAAATGAACTAGTTTTAGTGGCTATTGTCTATGAAGAACCGCCACGGAAAATGCAAAGTTGTAATTTAAGTGAGAATGAGATGAGAGAAATCTCAATTTTATGAAGAACTTTTTTTCGGATAAAATCAAAAGACTCTCTCGAATAGATCCATGAACCTACCTACCTAGTGAAGAGTGCACTCGCACGGCAAGAGACGCACACATTAATATATTATGTAATTAATATGTAACATTCACTTTTCTCAAAGAGGAGCAGTAAATAAGTAGCGGTGCAGCTGCGACTTGGCCCCTCTTGTCTTTTCCCACTTCACCATTATCTCCTCTATTAACCGTTTTATTATGCGGCCAGAGATAATGGTAGAAGTGGTTCGAGAAAATCAAGTCTACTGCTAAATGCGAGTGTTAGCGTTGCATTGCCATGGTGCTTGCATCATGTCTCCTCGCTCTCAGTCCGTCTAACGATTCACGATGAAGAATGTATTTGGACGAACGGAAAAAACAAGATTCTGAGGTGAGGTGGCTGTTGAGAGAGCTTTGCCAAAAAGTCTCTGCCTTGATTTTCAAGAAAATGTTCCTTGTAAAGCGTCTTCTGATTTCCATTCTAATTTATGATGCCGGTGTCTCTCTTTCAGTCACCGTATCTTTACCACGCTTTGCTAAAAATTGTTCTGTCTTTCAAGCCGGCTTTTCTTTTTTTAACGACAATTTTCCAAAAGCCATATTGTCATTCGTAAACACACTCTTGCATCACAGAAGAATTGCATAGTACAAAAATACACAAAAAGACGAAAAAATATACTTCGTTAGCACGAATCATGATCCACATGACACGGCTCAACCACACTAGAAAGACACGAAGAAAAAAAATTACTATCGAACAAGCAAGACTATGAACAAACAAGTATTTAATTATGGTAATCCTTTTTTTGGGTGTACTTTATACAACGACACGCGCATATAACTCAGATAGTAAAAAATCTGTGCTCCGTGCAAAAAATCCTTCCGTAACGCTTCTCCAACTTTCATACAATGCCTCCTTTCCTTCTCCTCACGACAGTTCCCCCTTGTTTTCTTTTCTTTCAAACCTTGCATTGCATGCAAACTATATTTTTCCAATTTATATTTTTTGCTTCGAAGAATTTGTTTATCCCATTTTTAGAACGGTGTGCTATTGTGGTTTAGGAAGAAAATACTCGTTTTAAATAGTACATGTCGCTATATTCTATTTGTACGTCCATGTTGGTTGGTGCCATAATAGCAGTGCAAGTGCACACATTTCGAAACCGCTACTGAAAAGGAGCAGAGAAGAAAGAAGAGAGAAGCCCACTTTTTACAAAGTTGTCGTTATCCATGAATTCGGCACTTGTCGAATGCAATGCAACGAGAAGGGAAAAAGAGCAACAAGCTATACAAAACGAAGGAAAGAAATTCTGATACTAAATTACAAGTGAAAAGAATTCTCTCTTCTGAAGCTATTTAGTGAGCAAAGCAAAGCTAGAGTAAAGCAGATTTTTCTTTATAGAAAAGAAAAAATAGATATAAATTTCGCTTTTACTTGACTCTCTATTTTCGTGACAAAGATTGCTTGTGTGTGTGCACAAGAAAGTATTTCGTACAAGAGGATGAAATGAAGAAGTGAGTGAGTGAGTGAGCTAAAAATACACAGAAATATTTTAGCACGTCGCTTTTGCTCATCATCATCAACAACATCATCATCCTGATCGTCATCTTGCTGAGTAGTGTGGTGTTGGTTGCTTTTCCTGCTACCATGTTTCATCACGAAAGTAACGGTGGTGCAATAGAGCTCGAGAAATTCCTCTTGCTATGCCATGCTATATGACTATGACACTATTATTATATATTCAATACCACGGCAAAAATGAATACGAGTTCGAAAGTGAGATCAATAGGAAGGCAATGTAGAAATTGTGTAATACTATTATGTGAATATGATGATGATGATGATGGTGGTGGTTGTTGTTTTCGAAGGAGAAAATGTTTCATTGCTACCTCATTTCCGTTTCAACTCGAACGTTATTTCGGTAGAAACATGTGAATGAAGGAGAGGCGTCTAATCGTTTATTTCTCGACTAAGACTTCATTTTTTTTCTTGTCCGCCGAAGAAAGTCAATTGCCACCGAGTGCAGTGCATTCCACCGTTACATGTAAAACTTTGCCACCACCACCACCACCGGTTTCACTAATGCATCTTCTATCTGATGAAAAAGTATGTGCAAGGTGCTCTGTGAGAAGTTATCTCAATATAATAATAACAAAGACATATTTAGTTATGTCACCACCGGCCACGTCATTTTCACAATGAAAACCGGATGTGTGATGATTGTAATAAAATATTACACATACAATGAAGATGTCAACAGACCGGCATAATGACGCTCTTGACGTGACAAGGCTTGTCAACAGATCAACGTGTGTTACTTTCTTAAGAATTGACCAATTTGTTGCATTCTTTCTCCTCGAACGTAATTGGCCTGACTGCATCAGTCAGCAAGTTAACTAAATTAATTGCATGCAACTGCATCGCGCCTCTCCTCTCTGACTTCTTGTCAACACAAACTTTGTCTCATTCATTCGTTTGTTGATAAGAAATAAAAGTCCAATCTTTTCTCTCGCCATAGAAGACATGCTTGATTTAAACAGAAAAATTGAAACGACTTCCAAGAAGAGGAGGCAGGCAGCCAGTGAATATTTTACTCCTTACTCCGTTAAAGGACGTGGTTGTTCGAAAACAACTTCATTATTCTCATTTGTAATTTCAGTACAAGCGTGAGAACGTCGTGACCCTGACGTCGATAGGCGGCAAGAAGATGATAATTGTCGCAAAGATCCCAAGCAAGGGCTCATTAACTCAAAGTCGGGTTGCTGCCAATCACTCAGAAACATCTCACAGTGAGATTCTCACTTCTAGCCCAACATCACTCATTCAGCACATCATCACTTGATAGACATCACTAGACTGAATACAAACATTAAGAATGGATGTTTGTCTTAATTTCATTATGACTAAAACACACGATCAAACGAAATTTGATCATGTAGTGCAAGTAAAATCAAAACTCAATGCGGGCGCTGTTAAAATTCAGTAGATTTTGTCACATTTAGTAAATGTCTGACTATTCCTGATTTCACTTAAAGTAGTTCTGACAGACATTATTGTATTCTTATTCTATCTCCATGCAAAAAGTCATATTTCTAATCTCACATAAGGCCATAACTGTGCATTTTTTCATCTGCTCGTAACGAACCTGTATTGTGGTGTTTTATTGTTGACTATGTATATTATTCATGGTCAAAATTATAAGTTTGCAGATTCCCATTCAAAATGAGTCAAGAAGAGTCCCCTCATCTCTTGCTATATCATGCTTCGTCGCACACCTAAAACAACATAGTCTTTTCACTTTCTCAATAAAATGAATGTGCTGCGTGGGCTGGAGGGAGTTGGAAAGGACGATGCGGATGACACGGATCACATGGTTCGGACGATCCGCATCCATTGCTCCAACATTCCAACAGTTTGGATTTTTTGCTGTTGGTGGTTTCGCAAACAAAATTTTCAAGTGACGATCACAACTCACATTTACCAGCAACAGCAATAAAGATAAAAGTGAGTGGAACCACGCTTATTGCACATTTAGTTGACTGCACTGCAACCACGGAATTTGAAGGGCAGTCTTTTTAAATTGGTGGCAGTAGTTCGAAGACAAAGTGACAGAAAGGCATCATCATCTATTTTGAGAGGAGAGAAAGGAACGCTTTTCCTCATATACAATTATTTTTGATGTCTTATTAGAACATCACCTCACCACCATCCACAAATATTATCGTTTACATTCATACGCGTCAGTAAGCTTCCAGAAAAATTGATGTCGCGTCATCGTATGAGCATACAAAATCTATTTTCGTGGATGCACTCACTCATTCATTCATAGTTGATGCTGAAGATCAACAGGTACGAGTAAGGAAAAAAGATGACGGTGGTTATAGCGAGAAAGCAAAAGGAAAATGCATTCAGGCGAAATTCTACTCCAGTTTTTTGGGTCTCTGCCCGCTTTCCGTAGGCGTTGTAGTGTCTTAAAAGTGGCCGACAAATAAATACAGTGGTTGCATGCCCCTCTCCAACAATGAGACAAAACTTTGCCATTAGTCACATGACAATAGTAATTAGGTGAGGAAAAACGCTGATTTAGATGGCTCCGCAGTGATGGACTTAAATAAATGCAGAATAAGTAGGGATTAGTGTAAATATTGGAAAAGCAAACATTTTTTTACTAGAAACATTAAAAATAAATACTGTTTGTTTCTCAGACTAATGCCCACTTGACTGACATTTACTTGTAATTGAATACCTATATAATAAAGGAAGGAATTGAAGGATTAATTCTTAGTCCGTTTATCAAACTTTCCTACAATCCTTTCCACTCCCTTATTTTTCACCTGTCAGTTTCAACTATTTACTTAAGGATTGGATGAGATCGAAAAAGAAGAGATCGAAAGAAAAAAATTAAAATTGGAGCAAAAAGATTTTTACATCCATTACAAAGCAAGTAGTAGGCAAAGGAATTTTCCTCTTCATAAAATTTCGTACATTTTTTTCTGCAAATTCATGTCAGAACGTAATTTCAGTTCTTAAGAAAATAATTCTAGACGTATCGAAAAGTATCAGTGGATGCTGAATGTAGAAATGTAAACAACAATAAAAAATAATATGCTCATTCGACTTTCAAAAAATACGTCTCTGTGTGCGTGTTGTTCTCACAAATCACTTGGCTGACTGAATGCTATTAAATATCACGAATTACTCGATACTTATGGAGACGAAAGTAAATAAGCTGTTAAAATGAGCCAGTCCACGGATACGGAGATTATCATTATTTCTTTATTATTATTTTATTATCATTTTGCAAAACAGTGAGCAAGAAAATGCTTTTGTGTTCCCATCACCATTTCTATTTTTCATTTTCCTATCCTTATCGTCAGTCAAGGCAAAAGAGATTACGTAACGTGCATCAAAGGAAAGGCAGTTTTTAGCGGAGACAAAGAAGAGAGCGGCTTTGTAGCAACCAGTAAAAAGTTCATGTCAAAGCAAAAGAAAAGTTGCATTGCATCTAATCTAGCTTTTAAGAAAGTGTGAGCGTAACGCTCGCTTCTTCTCAATTTCCATCTTTTCGAGCTCACTTGTTTCGATGGTGCACACTTCGTCTCCGATTATTATTATTGCATGATTAGATTATTACAGACGAGGAAAGTGAAGACGACTGTGGAAGTGGTTTGCTAAAAGCGTTTAGAACAAACCCTTCCTTTGCAATGCAACCAAAGATCGCAGTCGAGAAATTTTGCTTGTGAAAGACGAAAGAAAAATATTAAATTGCTAAAGATTTTTGTCGTGTGTGCTTTATTACAGCATTAGGGTTTGCAAGGCTTGTGTAAATTTGTTTCTCTTAGCGAACCTTTTTTCTCTCTCACTTCTGCACCAGCACACACACAAGCACTGAAAATGACGATGACGACGGATTCTGTTGGTGATGATCATTTTTACTTTACTTGCTTTACTATGTTACTACTTTTTATCCCAAACTTTTTACTTTCCTGGTTTATTGCTCCCTCACTCCTTAACTGCTCTTTCATTGCAGCCCGTGTCTACTTTCAAACATTCTCAAATACCTAATCTTATACCACATTAGACTCTCATAGACTCTCTCATAGCCTTCTTGAACGCATTCTCAAACGCATACTGAAAAAATTTACCGTCTCTATGTTTTTCTAGTTTCTTGTTAGTACATCCTTAAATTTCTTGGCTTGTCTGCGACGAGTAAAGTGAGAAGCATGTTCAAAGACTATCGCTCATATCATAAACACATACATTGTATAACGGTTTATGACTTTAATAACAACAACTTCTCAAATAATTTTTTTTCATCTTCTTTTCTCCAATAAAAGAATGCAACTAGGACACTGCCATTTTTGTTTCGCGTTTTTCTTAACCGCTGAAAAACAGCAATTCAGAATTTTAGAAAAATGTGCGGTTGGCAAAAACAACAAGAAATGTCCCTTCCTTTGAAAAATAAATTCTTCCTTTATAAACCACGTCGATACGATGAACAAAATTTTCTTAAACAAACACTAAAAATTGGCGTTCACTTAAAATGTGATATTCCGTGATGGCGGTTAATTAACCAATAATCTGAGTGATATACTCATTAACTTGTATATGGTATCAATAAAAATATTTTTTAATAAAATGAATTTACCTTGCTCGCACAACAATTAATTTTAGGCTACTTTCATATAATGAAGAGAAAAGTCGAAAGTTTTTCGTCGAGTCGCTTATTTCTCATTGTTTCAGATGACGAACAGAAGCAAAAAATGAACAACAGGTAGAAACTTTGAGAAAAGAATGTTACAAAGAGCACAGATTTTGTAGCACAGTAAAGTTCGTGAATTTAAAAAAAACGTTAATTATGTTCGCTGACAAAACGTTTGGACGAATGGCACAACAATTCTAAAATGGTCTGCTCCCGTCTTAGTTGCTCCCAATGATGTTGGTGACGATGCTCAAACATTTTCTTTAGAAAACAAATTCATTATTTTTACCGTGACATGGAGCCAAGGTAAAAATATTTATGTATGAGTGGTAGCAAATTGCAAAACTCTCGAGAATATTTACAAAAAGGGGATTATTCACTTAAATCCAAGGAAATCAATTTTGCAGTAGAGAATAAAATTTCTGGGCATATTTCTTTGGAAGCAACTAATAAAGCAACAATGACAACGACATCGAATTTTTTAAAATTTTATGTAAAAGGAGTTACCTGTTGGAAACAATTTACTTTTAAAACGAGAACCTTCTTTGTCACTTTGAAAATGTGATTGTTCTTTTACAGCGCGATCTTCTGCATCGTTCACTGCTCATTTTTACTGGACAAAATTTCTCTGCGGTTGATGGAAGAACGAACACACTCAAAATGAGATGGTAATCATTAGACAAATTAAATTAGACAAACACAAACTAAAATGGTGAGACTTGCACATTGGCAAAAAAATGCTAAAACGGCTAAGAAACGGGCAATTTTAGAGGTTGGAGTGGACAGACACAAAACACAATTTTATTTCCCTTTACTCAACCCGGTTAAATTCGTTGGTGAGTATTGGAATTTGTTGACGTTGTTGATGGTAATTTTTTGGGGGGACCGGGTGAAAAAGTGCCAACTCTTTCGGAGTGAGATGGGTTACTGATTTCTCTCTCATCTTTCCTTCTACCACCATCATCGTCATCATTACGGCACCGCATCTATGATCCATTCCTCACCACAAAAAATACATGCGTCCAGTTTAACTCGGCAATCGGCATGCTCATCATCAGTGTTTTTCGCCTTTAGCTTTCGAGTTTAAGTTTGGAGTAGTGTAGAGAAGAAATATCCACCAGTAACACTGCTCACTTTGTATTTAGTATCGACAACAAAGCCAGGAGAATTCGAGAGACGGCAGCTTTGATTCTGCATGAAAGTACTTTATTAGTGAAATTTCGTTCTGATGGCACCCAACATCACATACATCTTATTATATTATTTTTTACACTTGTCTTTCCAACTGGAGTACACTGACTTTCCGAACAATTTTCCTCCATGGTATGGTTTTTCTACTATTACTATGCATGGACGCATGCATACCATACCATGTCATTTCATACTTGTTATAATTTTTTCTCCTTTCCTTCCTTCCTTCCGTGTTTAATATTTATTTGAATAAAAGTATTTTTTGCGAACACTTTCGAACATTAACGAAAAAGTGGAATTGAAACGAATGAATATTATGTATATTAGTTTCTCGCTCGCTCGCTCTCTCTCTCTGTAGCAGCCTACTACCACCCAACTTTTTTCGCCTTTTTAACATTCTGCAGTTTCATCCTCTCGTTCGAAATATCATCAACCAACACCACATCATATTCGACATTGTCATCCTCATTATTGGAGTGGAATGGAGGAACATAGTGGTCCCCCGATTTTTTCTCTTTCGTGGTGTGTGGAAAAAGTCAGGAGGCACATGTATCTTTCCGTTTCTTCTTCATCAATGCAGCCGTCGTCAGCAAAAGGAATGAATGTCGGCTTGTGTACATTTTTTCGTTTGAACCTAACAAATCGCCAATAGAAGATAATAGGAGTGCGGCAAAAGCGGATGGCAGATAATTACGGTTAGGATTCGTTAGAGACAGATTCAGTATTTGCTCTAATAACATTATGCTCCAATAACGATACCAAAGGGATTGGGCTATTTAGACAAAGTTTCAAAACTAGATTAGCGGAGAGAGAGACGTGTGAGCAGACATGAGCACTATGACTAGACAACTGGAAACAGTACCGAGCACACGAGCAAACGAAGAAGCAAAGTGGGACAGAGAAACAAAACAATGATAGTTCTGAATTATTTGGATGGACTATTCTGTCTGTTCGGCTGAATGAAGCCTTCACGAAAATAATGAATCATCTTCGTCATGAGTTTGGGCTCTGCGCATAAGAAATTACTTAACTGTAACGCGACATCGTGGTTTTAATTAATTGAATAATTAATTGAAACATCACTAGGCATTAAATAATTTAGCGACATGTCAGAATGTGCCGTTGGCTAAATAGTTCCTTGTTCAGATGCAAGTTCCCTCTGACCTTTCCAATGTACTGGCCTCTCAGCGGGGAATCAAGCAGATTATCAATGTGAAATACATTCATGTCATGACTGAACCAGAGTTGGGACAACCCGTCCCAGTCTATACCTCAATAAGAATGCCATGGTAAGATGAGCATGAGCGGTGATGTTTTGCGACCGCCGTCACCATTAACATACCCAGAATTATCATGGGGCTCTCTTTGCAGCTAAGTACAAACAAGCAAGACGTAGAGTACGGAGGGTGCCAAATACCAGTAGTTATCATTTAAAATTTTGTATGGATTCCTCGCTTTCTCTGTATAATTAGCAAAGGCTTGGCCGATCTGAATTCTCACTTCAAATTGTTGGATCCTTGTCACGGAATCCGCAATCGGCGACCGTCAGTCACGTTGATTGAAGATTATTGACATAGAAAGTAGCAAAGCATAGCCATAGCCTATGACTACCACTGGGACATTCTATATAAATTTATAATTTATAATTACAACAAGAGACACTCTGTTTGTGCTTTTAGCGACGCATTCCTTCTTCGTCCCAATTTTTACTCATGCATATCCACTAATTTTTCTACTCTGATTTGCTCGTTGATTTAATTCAACTTTTCTGAGAGCTTCTTGCGAAAGTCCTTTAGAATAGATTCATTTATGCAAATCGTTCAATAATATCCCGATCTCGGCGCTCGTTGAAATCTCACTTGTTGTACAAGGCCGAGAAATGTGTGATTATTACTACTTATTTGCATAGGATCAGATCAGATCAAGATTCTCCCTCCATTTTAATTCCTCATTCTTCTCAATCCATAAATGAAAGAAAAATCCAAGTTCTGCAATAGCAGGATACTTTAAGCACAGGATGAATCTTTTCCTATTTATGCTATATTCTCAAATTATACATTTAATGTGCTGTGAGTACACATATTTCCATAAGCCTTAAAAATTTTGTCGTCCCACTCACACGACGAAAACTGTATCTTTTCCCATTTTCCTTTTCTTCCTCTCTTGCGAAATGTACACACGCGTAGGTACGTATGCATATATATTTTATTCACCTATTATTATCGAGCCGGCTAGACGAAAAATAGCATATGTATGCACTTTTTCTCTCGAACACGCTTCAGGATTTTTCGAACGATGATGATGACGAGGATGTTATGTAAGTAAATAGCGTACGAAAGGATGCAGGCATAGAACGTTGTTGAATGTATGAATGTAGATTATTATGACGATGATATTGCGTGGATAGGATTACAGAGAAAAGTTGTAAAAAATATTTTAAAGGTAGGCTATATCGAAAAAGATGCAGAGTCTGTAAAAAGTAGAGACTATGATGACGATGACGGTTTTTTTGGTTCATCACTATTTTTATCATCATCTCAGTCCCTTATTTTTGGCTCGTCCTAGTAAATACTACTCGCACTGCTCAAGAATCCTCTTTAGCTTCACTTGAGCTTAACGCAGTAAAGTCAGAGTATTTACCGAAAATGTGTAGAGATTCGATTCACATTTTACTTTTTCGGAGTGCAAAGTAGTTCAAAACGCTCCTCTGAACTCTTCAACAGATTTGTGGTGTATGAGAGAAAATGATGACGACGATGATGATGACAAGTCCAGTCCAGCCGAAGAAGTGCAGTACACACGCTCCCAAGTCAGAGGAGTCAGACACATGCGATTCAGGACATTAGATGGTTTATCTACAAATTTTTGCTTGCTTGCATCCTGATCGACAGTGGGAAGGAAGGAGAAGAAAGTCAAGAGAGCTCAGTCAGTGGCACTCACTGCCGTGCCAGGCAGACAGAGAACGGTTTTGAAAAAGTTCTCAAGAAGAGATGAGGAGGATTTGAGCCTGATACGAGATTGTGCTAGGATCATATTCATGGTTTTTCAGTTTTTCTTACTTCACAGAGATTTTGAGAGATATTCCGCGAGCTGTTTCATGTTTCACATTTTTTTGTTTGCATTTTGCCACTTTTTGTCGCTTTTAATAATCTCTTACAAACAAGCTTTTACTAAATGCTTATTTAAGAAGGAATGGATAAAAAGTTGATACAATCATGATATAAATACTAATACAGCCGGAAATAAAAATGAAATTCGGATAAATAATAATCAATTGTGCTCGAAAGTCATAGTGGTGGAAGAATGTTTAAGGGGAGGACTGTTGTTGAAACTGATAGAATGGCTGCTCATTCGCGGAGGCGGTTTTCCCAGACTTTGGTGACCCGGAATGTTTCCTTCCGTAGATGGCACTTCGAGATGGACCCGTGACGAGAATAGCTGTGGCGTTAATTTGACCATGTCTGAGATCATAGCCGGAAACGGGGTAAGGTGTGAAAATCTCATAGTAAAATTCTTCATAGAAATAGTTCTGGACGTAGACATCAAGTCGGTCAGCGAGAGGCCTCACGGCGTAATAAATGATGCTGGGTTGAGCGTCAAGGAATAGACGAGCGTACCCGTCGCCATTCAGTTCATCATTAAAATATTCCCCAGAAACGGCAATTCGCTCCCGAGATTGAGTACGACCATTCACAGTATAGGCGAATGTTTCTTCGCCAACGGTGATTGTTACATGGGATCCGGGGTAATTTGCCACAACATTTCTGAAATGAACAAACAAAGTAAAAAACATGTCCAAATATTTTCAACTGGACGGTATTGGCTTTATGAAATGGAAAGTGGCAAAATACCTCTTATTACTCTCTTGGAACGCGCTTAACTTTGGCTCTGTGTGGTTTCCAGGAACAGGCTGTGTAGGAGCTGGACTAGCGTCTCCTGGAGGATGGCTTGCTGTCGGAGGGACATTTGCACTATGCGCTACAAAGACGAGCAAGGAAAGATATGCCACTGCGTTGACAACTGCCTTCATTTTTTGAAATATTTAAATCTTAAAAATATTTAAATATGATTATGCAGCAGAAACAAGTGGTGACTAGTAAAAATGAAGAATTGTGCAGGAATAGTGGAATCGAGTGTGTGCAGAGCGATTAATTCTCTGGGTTAAATTCCAGATGTGTCAAAAACGAATATGTAGCTAGTAATTATAATTGATGATGTGCAATCTTTGGAATACGCTTCAAAATTCGCAGATGTTTCTAATTCTCTGCACACACCACTCACATTCACAGAAACACGACACGGGAGGTAATCAAGTTAAAACGCGACCACAGAAATTGGCAATAAATTATATAAAAAGTGAGTTCTACAAAGATGTCAATCCGGGACAAGGTTCATCGCAACAAAAGTTACCTAACGTTACAAGCTCGTCATATTTATACGCTAGTCTCTAGTAGGACGAAGCAAGTGAAGCATTTCAATTCAATAGTTATCCATCATTCACCACAAAAACATGATCATATAATAATAATATCATATCATTCACGGACTAATGCAAATTACCCAGAAGCAAAAGTAAACAAAAAGGATTTATTATTTGATGGCAAATCGAAGGATCCACTTTTTTCCTGAATAATCATGCCAAATGCCAATTCGGATTTGATCCATTTTAATTGTAACAATCGATCAGACATTGTAAAGGATACCGTCATACAAGTCATAAAAATGAGAGTTCATTTGTATTGCAATTTGCAATTCCATATTTGCCTGGATTATTTCACATTGAGTTAACTTGACTGATTACTCTATTTACCTGTCATTATGCCTACATTTTTATTACATTCCATCTGATATTATTATTAAATTATTACATAACTCAAGTCGTTCAATGAGAACAGCTCAGCTCAGATCGATGATAGCTCTGCTGAAATTAAATATGTGTTTTAGTTATTTACTTCTTCAATGAGTTTAATGAGAATCCGAAATTCTACATCATGTCGTCCTGTACATTTCTTCCGTCATCTAAAAGTACCTAAAAATCTGTGCCGTTTTAAGGTGTCATTTTTCTATTTCACCCATCATCGAAAATGTCAAATTAAGTATAACGATGATACAGTCCAAAGATGACGTTAGAAACCTCATCATCCTCATTACCCAAGTTTGTTAAACTTCCAACCTTCGCCGTTCAAAATACCTTTGCAAACTTTTATTTCCTTTTTTGAGTAGGCAGGGGTTTTTGATCGAGTTCCATTATAAAACCTACAAAGAATTTCCTCTTAAAGTTGATCCTCCCCACCCCAGCCGATTCCAATGAAAATCTGCTGTGTGTATCCGCTGATTGAACGTTTGGCGTGGATGTTTTTGCGTTCTGTGGTGCAGATTTTTTTTCATGAAAATGATAGATAATTCATGGTCATCCGTCATAACTCTCATCATATTTTTTGAGTATGTTTTATTGGGAATTTCATTTTAATGCGGAATTAATTGTAAAGATTAACTGCATTTGTTTACTCAGATAAAGATGGCGATGAATCAGCGATCTTGAGTTCGACTTTTTAAACTAAAAATTGATCTGCGTGCAAATTCATGTGAATGTCAAACTGAGGATAAATGTGACGTGGATCGAATCCGAAGGACTAATTATTGACAGAAACTAAAGTTATAATGTAGTAATTGTTCATTTCCATGCACAAATACGGATATGAGGGCGGATTGAAGGATGTTGGAAAAAGTAGCTCGAAAAAAATTGCATTCACATCATCGAAGCTCTTAACTTAACCACTAAAAGTTTTATGTCTTACATTACGCTCTCTTAATTGCGGCTTGCTTTTACAACACATGTAGCGTTCAGCTTTTTTCTAGGCTTTCGTCCAAAATTTTGAAAAATAACAAAATTTACGAAATTCCTTAGGTTGGTCATTACGTTTCCAAATTGGATCGTTAAAAATTAACGGCAGAAAAATAGCCATGCAACTCAAATGAGGCAAACCCACGGGTTCTACTTTGGTCTTGGCTTCTGCGAGATGCTAAAAATGGTGAAGATTGCAGAATCTGACGCAGAGAAGTTTCCCGTTTTTTGTGTAATGTGGACAAGAAGAAAGAGATTTCGAATTCAAAGCAAATCAATTTCCGTTCCGGTTGTAGATATTGTAGAAAATGTGCACGATCAATTTGATGTTGAAAGAAAAGGATAAGTCTGGCGCAGGAAGGCGTACGAAGTTAAAAGCAAGAAATGAGATGTGATATCACGTTCCTTGTTATGTTACGACATATTTTTACATGCAAAGTTGCTTTTTATTTGATACTTTTACTGCCTCTTTCTTACGTATGCGGCATGAAGTGGGAAGGTTTTGTGTTACAATTACAGATTTTAAAATTCCATCCCGACGATGATGATGACCCAGATGGAAGACATGCGAGACAAATACACATTATTATAGTGTACACAATCAAAATTGGGATCAACTTTCCATCAAAACCAATCCATTCATTATTTAACATGCTACGTAATACTCGGGCAAAAATGCAATAATTAAGATGAGGAAATAAAATATTTCAGTTTGAAACAAAGTATATCAACAATTGGGCGAATGAGTTTTTTATGGAAATATGAAACTTGACTATCACTTTTATCTGGATTTAGTGACGGAGGAAATACCAAATAAGGTGGTTGGATGAAAATTTAACTGGTGCATGGAAATTATTTGGCGAATTTCTTCAAAATACGGAATTAAATTTTTCTTCCCTAATTCCTATCATTCCTTTGATGGTCATTAATTTAAAAAATCAGTTTACAAACATTTCTTGAGATTACAACTACTACAACAATAATATTTTATTTGTTCTGCAGAAAATATAATGTATAGCGAGTTAACGCAACCATGATAATCCAAAAAGTTCGTTATCATCGCAATTTTGAATAGAAAATTTCGACTGTCAGCGAACTTCTTGGATTATCATCGTTGGGCTGACTCCTCTTTATATGTCTTTCATTGTCATGTATAAAGTATCAACAAAGTATAAAAGTATATAATATATGTAAATGTAGGTGTATTTTTTTCATTTTGAGAAATTAGATTTGGAATAGCTGTAATTACTGAATCTAACGTTATTAATCAAAACCAGTTTACAAAATTCAATTGTTTTTGTACAATTACATTAGATGATAATTGAGAGGTACATAAGAACAGAAACATACACTGAATGGATGAAACAATCTGAAAACTATCGATCTATCAATAACGAAGGTGTCCATAGATCTGGTGAATTTGAACTGTTAGGAAAAACAATTAAAGTAAATAAAGTATTTAACAATTAAAAACAGTTTCTCAATATTGAAGAACGCAAGATGAGTATTTTTACTAAACAAAATGCAAAGCACGAAAGCACCTCACTCCTCAGTTTTCAGAAAGATTGGTTGATTGAGGCGACCTATCACATCTCAAGCCTACTTTTTAGTATTAGATTCTTGAGATTTTATAGTCACTTTACATAAGCGTAATTAATTGTCTGTCAAGAAATTGCATTTCTTGTATTGATTCTTCTGACTTCTCGTAATTGTGACGAGACGCATGTTTTGCCACTTAACCGTTAGCAGAGACCCGTGTCCAGATGATCTGATAAGTGCTGTTGGGTTAAAAAGCCCAACCCACATCCGTCACATCGAATTGATGCCTGAGCAAGTCCACCCGGCATAACTGGACTTACTGAATTTTCACCGCGAGTAACAACAGCATTATTAACGCCCGGAGGAGCAGGTATCGGCGATGTCGAATTTTGCCATGACGAATTTGGAGCTCCTCCATTGGGCAAAGAAAATACCTGTGGACGTTGCTGTGTTACAGGAGATGTTGCTCTGTTAGCAAATGGATTAAATTGGGTTGCAGGAAGTCTCACCAATCCGCTTTGTCTTTGCACCGGTGGAGTGGGTGTCCTTGAGTTTTGTGGAAGGCTCGTAACATGGAGGTTGCCGTGACCTGAATTAAAAACACGAGCAGGAACGTTGGAAGTTGGCTGCGTCAGTGTGGATGATACCATGGGTTGTTGTATTGAAACGATTGTTGACGTTCCTGAAGAAGAGAGCTGCACTTGCGCCTGAGACTGAGCAATGGGAGTGGATGCAGCTAATGTATTGTATTGCAATCGTTGCTGCTGCATTCCTGAAGCCAAATGCTGAGAAGGTTGGACTTGGATGAAGTTGGGGGGCGGAGGAGTATTGACTCTGACCCTATATGATGGACGGTATGAAGCAAGTTGCTGTGGTTGTCGCTGCTGGAAATATGCTTGGTTTGGTGGTGGCGTTGGACGATGAACAGCTAATTGCATTTGTTCCTGTGAACTCTGAATTTGTGGCTGCTGTTGTTGAGTTTGATAGGACATCCTTTGTTGCAGTTGCTGTGGATTTTGGTAATGCACAGTTTGCTGCTGCTGCTGTTGTTGTTGCTGCTGAAGAACATTTTGTGGAGACGCCCGATTAACATTTTGGACCTGCTGAGCCACTTGAGAGAAAGTTGTAGGAACTTGTGGATTTACCCGGAAATGACTTTGAAGACTTTGTTGTTGAAGTCTTCCATTTTCAGTGGACACTATTTGCTGCCGCTGGTCAATTAGAGCATGTCGCTGCTGTGAACCTACAATTGGAGTTCCGGGCCGGGACGGTCTCGAAATCCCATCCACTCGCATTATCTCAAAGGGCGATTGTTGTTGCTGCTGACCACCAAGCATATTTCCATTAGGAAAATGTTGGCCTCTCGTCACTGGAATCAATGCGTTTGGTTGAACTAGAGTCTGTGGCTGACTCTGCATTACATTTTGTCTCATTAACCTATTTATAACTTCTGATTGTCTTGGTGCTGCATGATTAGCCTGCTGGAGGTAATGCTGCCGATTAACAGTGGGTCCACCACGTGATGGGAATGACTGCGGAGGTGGCATAAGTGCTGAGGCATTACTGGCTGACACATTCATTGCCATGGAAGGTGGAGTTTGTTGTGCTGCAGGACGAGGCCCAAAAGGTAACGCCAGTGGAGGAAAATTTTCTGGTACGCCTGGAGACGTCGCTAAAAGCTCTTGAATTGTAGAAACCGCTGTAACTGTATTATCTGGTAATGGAGCTACCAAACTCTGATGGAATGATGAATGACCTTGTTGAGATTGAGCCGGAGATGGCGTCAATGTTGATGGTGAGGAGGTAATGGATGGTGGATCTGTGGACACAGAAGCTGTCCGACCACCCACCAATGTCTGATTTAAGGATTCAGTTATCGTATTAATATTACCAAAAATCTGACCCTCTACTTGCGCTGGTGCGGTAGTCCTTGCATAAGTCCTTGGCGTCATTCTATCTTCGACGTCAGCAGCTGTTAACGATTGGAGCAAAATGTCAGCATCAGTAAGCGATGTGTCATTAAAAGAGGGCATTGGAGTAGCTTGGTGAGTAGTAGTTGTAGCTAAATGCTCTACTGGCTCCGCTTGCCCGGACACACTTTGGTCGCTGTCTTCGAACATTTCTTGCATTTCTCTCTCGATTGGATCAAGCTCTTGTTCAGAAATCTGAGAAACTACTGGCTCAGGAGGCTGAATATTGGCTGAAGATGATTCTAAAGTTGACATTGGAGTTGCCCTTTCATTTCCCAGCATTATGGTTTTGTTAATTTCATTTACAGCAGTCGATTCTCTCTGGGCTACACTCGCTGTGTTCTTCTCCTGGCTAACCTTCTTTTCAGCTGCGACAGTCTGAGTTTCCGGATTCTCACAACTGTCTTTCCTCCCCCGTTCCTTAAGTGACTTGCGAAGTTTCAACGCTGTGTTGATTATATCCAATCTAGATGGTGGTGGTGGTGCAGTTTCAATTGTTGTTGTTGTCGTTGCTGTTGCACCATCAGATATAGTATCCGGCTGATCAAGCGTTTCTCGATTTTCTGCAACTGAAGCTGGAGCCAGGTCAGAACCTTTAGCAAACTTCTGTCGCTTTGTGCGACTTTTAGGCCCGGGACGATAACCTCCCTTCCCCCTCTTTACTTTTCCTGTTGGCTGTTGTGGGTTGTTTGGGGTGCTGGCAAATTGAGGATCAAAAGTTGTGCTAAGTTGGGAGCTAACAAACGCTGACACGTTAGTTTCTCCTGAATGCGAAACTGGAATGCTAGATCCAACGTGATCCTGCGATACAGCGTGAGTTGGTTGCGCTGGAGGAAGAGGTACGGCAAACTCAACTGCTGGTGTTGTCGAGACAGTCTCCAATTGAGTTGGAGTTGGCTGACCCTGAAGAGTCTCTTCAGAGTCGTTTTCGTCTCTCAATTTAAAGAAATATGTAAATTTTTCAGATAACGGTGGTCTGGAAATAGTCTTATTTTTCCTGAATTTCACGACATAGCTGGGAATGCGGTCCATTTCTAATCGTTCGACATAAACTCGCGCTTCTGGAAGGACGACGGACACGACGTTCATTGGTGTTGACGTTGAATTACGGGGTTTTACCCCTGACGAAGAGGCCTCAACATGAGCGGGTGGTTCTTGCAACTCGCTCTGGGGCACAACAGGTTCAGCAGAGGCGGTAGCTGCAGCGGCGGCAGCGGCAGCAGCAGCCGTGGCGGATATAGTGGTACCTTTTGAGGTTCTGTTTGTCTTAATGGATCCTTCAGTTAATTGCTTACCCCTTTTACTCAGTTTCTTACCACTGTGGACACAATCCCAGACGTGCTGCATAAATTCCGTAGGATTCAACTCTTTAAATGACACCTGGCAAATTCCGCAAAAATTACTTCGCAGTTTATACATTTCTGAAAAGCTCTTTGTACAACTTGTGCTCAGATGAAACTCGAACTCTAAAAATGCAAATACACAGTAAATAATTTTACAGTTAAATACTATGAAAGTGACACATTTTAGCTGTATATGTGAAATACGGTGAATACCGTCAAGTTCCAGGAATTCCTGTTCACAGGAGGGACAATTATGCAGTTGTCCGGAAGCGGAATCTTTGTCGGCTGCTCCGTAAGCATCGCTGGTTGTGCCAGATCTCTGTCGCTTCCTCCGAGCTCCTAAAGATAAAATATTTATCTAAATGTAGATTTAATTCACACATAAAATAGAATGTGTAGTGAAATTTAAAACTCACGTAGGCATCTTCCTGTTTCAACTGGTGGCATGTACTTTTCTTTCGCGTTGGTCCTTTTTGACTTTAGCACTCTCGTATTCTCTTCCTCGGCAGCGTTGAGCATTTTAATATATGACCCCTTTGCCGGGCGCTTCCTTTTGGGATACCTCTTTCTTGCTCCATCTCCTGATGATGACCTGCTTCTTGTGCTCCTGCTGGTGGGACGAGAAATGTCAGATTCTTCTTCTTCTTCTTCTTCTCCTTCTTCTGCTTCTTCGATATCCAGTTCTTCCAATTCTTCTTCTTCCTCGATTGCGGGGCTTGGGCTTGGTATGTAGTCGTTATCCTCTTCGTATCTTGATCTGAATCTGGGACCTTTTGACTTCGACTGCATGGTGTCCTCCTCCTCATCTTCATCGTTATTGTCGTCATTGTTCCTCCTAGAGGTCTGAATGTTTGGTGGAGATGGAAGACGACGTTGAATTCTTGGTCGTTGAGGAATTTGGAGTAGTTCAGAAGGGGTAATCTTCCTAATTTCAGGAAGAGGGACACTAAGTGGATCAATTGGCTCCGCTATGTTCTCTACTTGATTAGGTGCCTGGGCTTCGTAGGCCCTACTGCTGGGACCAGGCTGAGGCGAAGGAGGTCGCTCTGCATCATCGCTTAAATGTCTTCGAATTCGTTCTGTAGGTTTTTTGATAAATGCTCTTGGTTGGACCTTTTCGACATGTGGAATTGGAATACTCATAAAGCGATCTTCGATCATATTTTCACTCTGAGTTTCAGACGATTGCGACTGCAGGCGCTCTCTGGTTTTGGCATTTCCGCCAGGTACTTCGGCACTTGCGGGATTGACATCGTTATTGGCGACATCTGTGGCATGGACATCGCTTCCAAGACCACCTGTTGCCGAAGGAACGCCACCAGTGTTTACCCCGTTACCGGTTTCAGTAGTGCCATCATCTTTTCTGGTTATCTTGACCCATCGCTGCTTTTTCTTTTTCACTTTCACGGATTTGTCAGTCTCTACCACGCCAATTTGTAACAAGTCCAAGATTACTCTAATGTCATTCTCATCTCTAGGATCTATGACACACTTGCCACAATAGAGGATAGTCATCACAGCCTTCAAGTGGTCCAGTGAAACACCAGTCAGTGTGATTCCAATGAATTCATTCTTAGGAGTAGGAATGGAAGTCTACATTTAAAAATACGAAACAAAGTTCAATTTACCGTTGAATTTTGATGAAATGTCCCGATACGATATCCTTACAATGACAAACCTGTAAATTATCCTTTATTGCTTCATCGAGGAATTTCGATTTGCCGAGCAGCATCAATGAATGAACTGCAATGTAGCCCTGCTCCGTGTCAGTGAATAGGCGGACATCACAGTAATTTTTCTCTTCACTTACTTTTCTCTGGCCCCAGAAAAGCTCCTTCCAACAAGAATTCGTATTGGCCACTTCCACATGAGTTTTGTTATGTACAGAACCAGATCCTGTAAAATTTGCGTCAAAATTTGAGACAGTTCAATCAAATAACATCTTCAAAATCAACTTCAACTTTCAACATCAGAACTTACCCCTGACCAAATCCTCGACTGACCAGTCGATGTCACCCCAGGTTCCTCTCTTTTTTCTTCGTGCTGCGTCATACTGGAGCAACCTCATGGAGTCCACTCGACGGACGTTAATATTCATATTAAGTGAACTCGTCATCTCTCAGGCGACAATTCCCTGTTTAAAAGTATAAATAATTCATTACTTTACCACATTCCAAATGCTTGTTTCAGCTCGAAAATTACATTCAACACAACAAATAACCAATCAATGACAAAGTCATCTTTCCTGACATCTCTAGATTTATGACTTATTTATTGCCATTTCGCCCTTACTTATTTACTTTCAATTCAATCAAACACTTGTTTCGTCACCTTAACAATTTTTCAGAAATGGGCTTGTTGGAATAGAATCTGCGAATGGAATGCGTGTAAATTGCTGTATTGGGAATTAGATTTGCCTCTCGCATGTGCAGTAAATATTGACACCACAGAATAACAGTGACAACAAGGAAGATGTCGTTCAAGTATAAAATTTAAGTAAAACCATCGTGAGTTCCTCCCTTTACAATGTAAAGTTTACATTACTTTACAACCATGTTTAGCCATCATATCAAAATATCAAACACATATTAATCGTGAATATCTCACATTAAATTACCAGAGTGAAAATATATTACATATTATAAGTGTGACTGTGTGAGCTTTCCTGCTACCAATAGCCAATTGCACATACTAAAATGAATTTCTCTGCTCTAGCACTAAATTAATTAACATTTCAAGAGTTCAATGATATTAGAGAAAATGTTGAGCCAGGCCAGATATCGACCATGAAGGCGCAATCTTGAAAACATGGCAATGTTGATGTCTGCAATTTTGTAAATATGATAAATGTGTCGTCTGCAATTCTGTAAATATGATTTTGGGGAGAAATGAGATTTTCAC